>JAHBCN010008012.1:0-40670 GCA_019359885.1 Listronotus oregonensis
CCATTAAACTATTAGGTGGTAGGTTAATATTTTTTAATTTATCAACTAAATCAAATATTACTTACCCCATATGTAGGTCTGAAATTTAAAAAGTTGAAAAAATTAAGTACAAATCGAGCTAACATAGAGACTGGTGTGTTATAACTGACTACTGGCAATTGGGATACCATTTTTGTGAATTTTAGGTAACCTAAACCTAGGCAAGTGGGTTACTAGGTATAAGGTCGCTGCGCGTCGTTCGTGTAACGGACCGAAAGGGCGGAAAAATATCACTTTTAGCACTTTTAGGAAAATAACTATAGAAGATCACTTTTACTTTAAATTCATTTCTAGGAACAAAAAGCCCACAAGGCGGCGCTTCCTTCGGTAGTAAGTTAAGACGGCTTTCAGAAAATAAAATTGATTCCTAGATAAATTTGTGACATTTTTTAAGGTTTATTTAAAAAAAAAACTCTAAAGTGCCATTGTCGTTTTTTTGCTATATTAACAATTTATAACCGGAACTGCTTTCCCTTATAACAAGACCCTTTTTTTTCTTTTTAATAAATACTCTTGTTTTTAGCTACGACCAATTTTCTTTATACAAGTCAAAAATTAAACACCAGCTGTAAATAACCATACTACGAGAAACCTTTCTCCATTGTCTGGTGCTTTCTTCTCTTATTCAATTTTTTCCCCATTACTATTCTTTAAGACGGAATTTTTTTAATAATACACCAAGGACCGCTTTTTAATAGCTTCTTTCGCTCCCCCAAGGATTCGCAACCCCTACTTTCATCTTTATAATATACAGATATGAGGTATTTATGGGCTTCTCGGGAAACCCCCCTGAGCCTTAATTTCCACTTCTTTTCGCCGAACATGTTTTCCGTTTCATTGGCGTGGAATTTTTTAACGCCTTTTTTGTGGATACAATATTTTAAGTACAGCAACAAAGATAGGTTTTTGGAAATGCTTTGCTGTCTTATTAATACTTTTTTTTGTAAATTGTTTAGGAGACAAGGTGGCCTATTAAAGTTCTATACCTTTTTCAAAAACTATAAGTAATACATAAAATAGTTTTTATAAAAGTTGTTTGTTGTTAAAGTATCTAAAATTTTATAATTTTTTTCAAGTTTGTTCCTTTTTTATAAACAGGGGCGACACAAATTTCTTTTTTTTTTGAAACGATACACCCTTTATTTTATATTATTTTTGGATAGCCCTTTCAAAAACAAATATAGCTTAATTGTTAAAACTTTATAAAACTAACATTGTATTACACTTAATTACAATTCACTATTTGGAATTTAGTATAACATACGACTTATCCAAACTTTTAAAAATTACGTCTTTTAAGTAAGTGCCATTAACTTCAATGTACTTTTTAAGTTTTGACAAGAAATGATTCGTGACACGATGAAGGAAGACCTGATTTATTCACCGGCCCCCAACCGCTGTGTTCAGCGCCGTTGTCGTGTTTGGGCCCAGTAGGATCTTTTGGGACATGTGCTAGAGTTGCTGGTTCTCGGCAACTCCTGTGCGTATGAAAGGGGATCCGAAGCTAAAATAAACACAAGGAATAACTCAAGGTGTTAGCATACCGTGCTGATGAGTGAATGACATCATGTGCCTTAAACAGGTGTCTCCAACAGTGCCTCTGAGGTACAGGGTCTTTGATTATATTTACGTGGCTTCTGTAGCCTTTATTTTTGAAGACAGAAAAAAATGTTTTTTATAAAAATTGTAGGTTTTTTTCCATATTATCTTTTGAAATTGTCAGTAAAAAAATATCGCAATAAAAAAATGGAAAAATATAGGCAACTTCAACTTTTTTAAATGGAACACCCTGTATATTATGCGCTACAATAAAAGATCTTTTTTTTCTGATTTCAAATATATTAACATTGATGATATTTGGATTAACCATTTTGAGATATTTAGCTATGAAAACAATAAAATTGTTTTAATAAATTTGACGTATTAATATTGTAAAAAGTAGAAATTTATCATTTTAACTAATAAAATTAGTTTGTATTACTTTTTTGTCGATGGGCTATTCAGAAGAACAAAAATCGCTATTATGCGTCTTTTTTATAGTAACAATAATAATGTGACGACAGTGAAAGGGAATATTACCTATTATATCCTTAACAACGGGTACCATCTGTAAAAACTATTAAATACATAGTAAAAAAGTTTATTGAACAAAAAAGCTTTAAAATGAAGAAAAGGGCTGCAGCACGTAATGAAAACAAAGTTTTGGATATCCTCGTTTTTTCAGGATAATTATTATACTTTTTCTATTGGACTAGCACTAAATATGTTTAATAATTTTTCCTGAAATATGAATCTCGGATGCGGCATCGGAACTTAATAAAACAGATTATAAAATTTATTTCTTCTAGAACAAAACATGCAGGACCGATCTAAGTATGCATTGGAAGTAGCAAGGTTTATGCAGCAGGATTCAAAGTTTTTAAATAAAATTCTATTCACAGACAAGTCTCCCTTCACTTTTGCAGGGATGTTTAATTACAAAAATAAACATTATTGGTCCAAAAAAAATCCTTACCAAATTCAGCAACATAACAATTTTACTGTTTTCATGGCTGTCTTGATACTAATATGAAACTTTTTTGTAATTTATTAATAATTTAACCTAAAATATCTCAAAAATGGTTCATCCAAATATCATCAATGATTATTTCAAATCAGAAAAAAAGGATCTTTCGTTGTAGCTCATAATATACAGGGTGTTCTATTTAAAAAAGTTGAAGTTGCGTATATTTTAAATTTTTTATTGCGATATTTACTTATTATTGTACTGATACTTTCAAAAGATAATATGGAAAAAATCCTTCAATTTTTATGTAAAACATTTTTTCTGTCTTCAAAAATAAAGGCCTCAGAACCAACGTAAATATAATCAAAGACCATGTACAGGGCGACCTCTCAGGCCGTGGTGGACTATTACTTTCCTAGCTCCAAACAGAAAGTGGACAGAACCGCTTTCATAGGAAAAAAGTGACAAAGGTGCGCTGACTGAAAAGGATAAATCCGTTTCGAGAGGTATTACTCAAGGTCACAAGCAGACAAAGGTGCGCCGACCGAAACGGGTGAATCTATTTCGAACGGTGCCCCTGAAGTCACCGGCACCTGTTTCCAGGGGAAGGGGCTAATCCATCCCGAACAAACAGGTGCTTAGGAAGGGATCCCTGAATCCAAACAGAAGGTGGACAGAACCGCCTTTACAGGGAAAAGGGTTCCCCTAACTTTAAACAGAAAGCGGATAAGACCGTTTTCTAGGGTAAGGCCAGAGATGCGGCCTCAAAGAACATCTGGTTGCTTAACAAGGACCTGGTAGCTACCCACGTCACTAGACCGGGAGAGGAGGGCATGACGGATCTAATCGTCTGCTCGTCATACTCTCCAGGAGACAGGGACACCAGAACACATCAGAACACATTATGCTCGTGTCCGGTAGCGACACGGGTAAGAGGAGATCTTCAGGGATTCGGACTTGGATGTTTTCTGGACAAGTTGCAAAAACCTTTGACTTTAAATAGCTTCACAGAAAAAAATCTTGTGCAGATAAGTCCGGGGACCTTAAAAGCCAATTTAGGTCCCCAAATATTGAAATAAGTCGGCCATTAAATTCTTCTCGCAGAACTCTTTTAGAGTTTTTAGCGGTATGTACTGTCTCTTCATCTTTTTCTATGAAGTTACTCTTTATGGTTTCACGCAAAAAAACTCCTTGTTAAAATGAATAATCCATGAGAGTTAAAACTAAACATTAAATTATGTGTTCAAACCCAATGGTGCTTTATTAGAAAAATGACCTTTTATGAGAATCAATTTTTTCTAGTTTTGTGACAAGTGTCTACTCGATTAAAAATATGTTGATTCAAATCCCAAAGGTCATAGAAGAGAATAATATAAAAAAATACTGACTTATCTCATATATAATTTATTTAAATATCAAAATAGGTAGTCTATTATGGGGAAACCTGGGTCTGTAATGCACTTCTCTTTAGAGTATCTGTAGCGTGCGATCCTTCGGATTTTGGCCTTTTTTTAATTTTAGAATTTTTAAACCAAAAATTTATTAAATGGGATAGCTCAAAGTTTTTTATAACTTAAAAATATTTTTCGTGGTGTCAACTATCAACGAGTCAATTTTTTTTTATAGGATGACGAGTTTCCTATAATTTTTCATATTTTGAAATTTTCTTCAATGGGCTCATTAAAAATTGAGTCAGTTAAAGGATTAGTTTTCAAAATACTCCGTCTCAAAGATTTAAAAAAAAAATTAGTGGCACCTTGTATATAAATATAAAAATGAGTTTCCAGTCAATTTGTCAAGGTAAATTTTTGTCTTAATATACTTTTGTTGATAGTTATCAGAAACTAAACGATTAGGTTATCGGACAAATATCGGTCAAAATGATGTATTTAGGCAAAGAAAAACGCGATATTGTCTTATCCTACGTTAAAAACAATCAACAAGGAGCTTAAGTAACCTTGAAATAAATGCCGTTAATATATTGACAAGATAGCAGTATGTCCCCGTATTTTTTACCTGCGTATACCATATAAAAAAATATATATATTTTTTTTAATTTTTGAGACAGAATATCTTGAAAACTAATCGTTTAACTGCCTTAATTGTTATTGAGCCTATTAGAGAAATTTTCAAACTATGAAAAAATATAGACAGAAACTAGTCTTCCTATTTAAAAAAAAACTTCACGAAAAAAATTTTCAGGTATAAAAAAATGTCCCATTTAATAAATTTTTAGTTTAAAAATTTTAAAATCAAAAAAGGGCCAAAAACTGGGGGTAATGTATCGCACGGTACAGGGTTATTCATTTTAAAGTAAACAGGGCTTTATTTTTGAACTTCCCTGTACTTTTTTAAAAAACGAATATGGCCATTTTCTGTATTTTTTTTTCGTAGAATTTAAAAATCTAATAAGGAAAATATTTGAAACGAAAACAAAAAAAAATACAGCTCGAGTGACGTATTTTTTTAATGGAATACCCCGCATATTTTTATATCAAGAGAAAGAGATTTTCACGATGAATTCGGTGATATAGAGGTTGCTGGGTTTATTTCCTGCGGTTCTGCTACAATTGTCTACAAACTGCATGCTACTATAACAGCGGTTTTTGCCGACTCGGCGGCCGACTCGTCCGTTTCTCGGCGCGATGACACATACATCGGTTTGCGCCGACTCGGATGTTGCTTGGACACAGGAATTTGTTGACTCGGCAAGAGGCAGAACTTCGCAAACCAGTGTCAACTTGAGATATGGATGACGATTTAAAACTAATAATACTTTCGGGTTTACTGTATTTGCGCAGGAAAAGGATAATGCAAAATAAGAATCGGAGAATGTGGGTGCATCCAATTGTCAATGATCGTTTAGCCAAAGGACATTTTTATACTTTGTTTGCTGAAGTTCGAAAGGATGAAGAAAAATTTTTTAATTATACTCGTATGTCAATGGCTTCTTTTGACGAACTACTTAATTGTATAAAAGAAAAAATAACAAAGAAAAATACGCGTATGAGAACATCCATTCCACCAGAAGAAAATAACCCTCAGGTAAGTTAAAAAAAAATGTTATAAGATTATATATGCTATATTTATTATTAGGAAATCTCGAAAGTAATACAATAAACATTTTTGTGTTAACACCAAATAAATAAATCAGTAATCATAATTTTGTAATATTTATAAGTTTTGTGACTTGTGAATCATCACTTTCTCCAAAATTAGAATAATAGGATGAAGCGGTTCGGTTGGGGATGGTGTTGGCATTGGAGTACGAAAGTTTAGACGGATACTGCTGTGATGCAGTTTGCAGTGGATGGGGGATATACGTTTGTGGCTGTTGTTGCGACTGATTTGGTGGTGAAGACCTGAGATGAATGAGTTTGTAAATTTGTAAATGTATGCTGGTGCTGTTTGGGTTCATAGTTTCGTACTTGCTAATAATTTGCATAAGCTCAATTCTGCAACGGGTATTTAAATATCGGGGTAATGATGCAAGACTTGGACCAAAGACAGCAAAAAGTGACGATTATCGTCATTCCTTTCGTTCGCTTGGCCCATTTTTGCTCTCTTCTCGTAACTATCCAATGATCGTAAAATTTTTTTCTTCAATAGGGTGTAGTCTTTTTTTCCCACGATCTGGGTTGCGCGTTCACCTAAAACATTTCGTGAAGAAAAGCTGGTTGAAGGTGGAAATGTAGCTTCTTGGACTTCATCATCTTCTTCGTTGTTTTCATGTTCTTCTTGAACTGATGAGCGAGCTTTTTACATTCTAATAAATGACTGTCCTTTTTGGTGTCACAGTGTCCCTTAGAAATTCCAGTTGTTGTGAATACATGTAGGGATTTTTTTTTTTGTGAGCTCCGTCTCCCTCTTGCCTTTTCTCTCTTGAATGTCTCTTGTAAACTGATCTCGAACGTTCTTCCATTTTTTTTTGTAGTATGTCTCCTGTAAATATTAAAAAAAAACATTAGTTACTAAGTACATTATTACTTAAGTACTAAAAAAAGCAAATAACCTTTCTTTATTAGAGTAATATTTGTGTTTTTCAGATATATGGCTACTGGATGTTCGCAACTGAGTTACACTACACATTTCAGTAGGAAGGTCGACTACAGTTGTATTATTAAAAAGAAGTTTGTGAAGAAATATGGGGTGTCTTGGCGAAGTTACTATACTCCACTAACTACTCAAAAGTTCTTAGACATAGCAACAGGATTTGAAAAATATGCAAACTTTCCTAACGTCATTGGTGCTATCGATGGAAAAGCACATCCGAACTAAACAACCACCCAATAGCGGTTCCATTATTTTAATTAAAAAGGGTTTTTTTCTACTGTGGTATTTGCTATGTGCGACCCAATTTTCCCTTTCCTTACATAGAAGTGGGATCTTACGGTAAATCAGTGATGCAGGAATTTTTAAAAATTCCATTCTTTTGAAAGTTTGTGAAATTCATTAGGAATTCCACCGCCCCCGTTCTTATCAAATTCAGCTGAGTATTTTCCGTATGTAATTTTGGGTGATGAAGCTTTTCCATTGTCTGAAAATTTGCTGAGACCATACGGTGGAAAATATTTAACAGAAGATAAACAAATTTTCAATAACCGATTGTCCATTGCCCGACGATATATTGAATGTACATTTGGAATCTTGCGAACAAATGGCGAATATTTCATCGACCTATAGATGTTGACATTGATTTGGTTAATAGTATTGTTGTTTACATAATTTTGTAAGAATAAGAGATAGAACGCGTGAAGAATCATTTTGTGACACCAATGTACCACACAGCCACGTATGGGCAGTTTGAAACCCCATACATGCCATGGGGGAAATGCCAGGGCACTGTCAGCGAGAGATAAATATGCACATTTTTTCAAATTTAAAAAGTGACTAATTTAAATGCAGAATTATTCTTATTTTACTTGTATCTAATAAATAAAAAAAAATAATTAACATACCTAATTTTTTTTATCGTCCAAAAAAAAGGTCATCCTCAAAACCAAAAACCCCCAGTAATTTCTTCCCAACACTGTTTCCTTTTGATTTTATCACTATAATCGGGTTGGGTCATGTCCCATAATGCTGGACGATTCTAATTTCATGCATTAATTTTTTAATATCTATAACTTTGGTAGTCATTTTGTGGAATTTTTAATCAAAAAACGCCCTTAAAAACCACTGACAAATCGACGTGTCTGACAGTGGACATAAGAAACAATGTAAACAAGCGCCGCCGCGTCTATAAAACCCACGCGTTTCTTGTGAAAAAACGAGGTGTCGAGTCGGCTCTGCGCCGTCGAGGCTAAATCGGCGCTGTGTGTTTTGCGTCATTTGAATAAAACGGGGAGGCCAGGGGCCTCGGGAAAAAGGGGGCCCCGGAATTTTCCGGGCCCCGGCCCGAAAAAAAATTTTTTTTTTTTGGGGCTGGGGAAAAAAAAATTTTTTTATTTTCCGGCGACTAAAGGAAAAAAAAAAACTTTTTTTTAAAAAAAACTTTTTAAAAAAAAAACAAAAATTTTTTTTCCCCCCGCGGCCCCTTTTTTTTCCCTTTTTTGGGGTTCAAAAAAATTTATTTTTTTTTTCCCCCCCGGTTTTTTCCCATTTTTGGCAATTTTCTCCCTAAAAAGGTTTTTTTCATTTTGGTTTTTAAGAAAGATTGAGGGGTAAAAACTTTTTTTTTTTTTTTTTTTTTTTTTTTCCCCCCCCCCCCCCCCCGTTAAGGATCCCTCATAGAATATTGACCCGACAATTCTATTGTTAAGCACACCACACCAGACCTGAACAAAAGACCTCCCTTGGTATTAAATCTCTTAAAATTTTCTGGCTATATTGGTTTTTTAAAAAAGTACAAGAAAGTTCAAAAATAAAGCCCTGTTTACTTAAAAATGGATAACCCTGTACATCGTATTAACCGTTTAACATATCCCCTAAAATCGTCTGGTCTCTCTCTCTGACGTGGACATATCTGCCCAACATAAATTTTTATTTTATAATTCCACTATACCCTAAAAAAAAAAAAAAATCCATAAAAATTATAAACACCCAACTTTTACCTATAAAAATTAATTTGCAACTTTTGTTATTGCGCTCGAAAAAAACAAACAAAGAAGAGCAAAATAAAAACAACCCTGCCGTTGTTTTAAATTGTCTCTCCCTTAAAGCTAAATTTTTATGTTTATGCAAACAGACTCCCCAACTTGTCAACTTTTTAAGAAAAACATTTTTATTCCCTTTTTATTTTACCTCTTTCGTAGCTTTAAAATAGAAACATTTTTTTTTTTGGACAGTCCACGAAGGCTGATGCCCAAGTACTAACGTACCGTGGGTGTCTTAAGTGTGGTGAGAGGGAGTTTGTTCACACGAGACTTAACTATTTGAAGATTAGAAGGAAACGGAAAAACTTCTGCGGGTAGCGGGTTCCATAGTTTTGACACTCCGGGGATGAAGGAAGTTCGGGTCCTTTCTAATTGAACTGTAAAAGGATGCATAAAGTTGACTACGGAAAAACCTATAGAAGAGCACAATTCCCTACAGCTCGACGGTGGGCAAAGAAGGGAACCTTTTTCTTTTAGCTGGGATCATTAATAAGCGAACGGTTCTTTTTAAATGAGTCCAAATGCCAGGTGTTGCTGGGGCGCCATTTCCCAGAATGAGAAAATATTCAAAGGGTTTTATTTGGGATACATACAGAGTATACAAATTAAAAAAGAAAAACTTTCTGGCTTGAAAGAAATCCAAGCTTTTAAAGCTGCCGAGGCTCTGGATGTAATGTGTTTGTGCCAGTTGAGGTTATTCTTAAAAGTAACGCCGATAAGATTAAACGACTTTTTGTTCTGCATAACTTGGCCGCTCATATGTGTCGGATAAGCATTGGCAGACTTTTTTCGCGACAGCGAACATGACTGTGTTTTCGAGGCATTAAACTGAACAAGATTTTTGGCGCTCTAATCCAAGATGAGGTTTAAGATCTTGTGAAAGAGATATTTGCATTTACCTGCGCTTGTTTTCCAAATTAGAATTACATGGTGGCTTAAGAAATTGAATACTAAAGTAGAGGGTACTATTGTCAGCAAAACTAGGAATGGAATTAATTGTGGAGGAGAGAAGATCGTGAATGTGTAGTAGAAACAGCGTAGATGCAGGCACTGAGCCCTGGGGCAACCCAGCATTAATTTGGAAGGTGACCATCTACAGTAACTGATATACGTCGATTAGAAAGGAAACTGGAAAGCCAAGGGCAAAGATTAGGTGGAAGACCGTAAGAAGGAAGTTTGTTAAGAAGCTCATCATGCCAGACCTGATCGAAAGCTTTGGATATATCAAGAGCAACGATCTGGGATTCACCAAGAAACTCAAGGGACTTGTTTTAGTTTGGTGAGACAAAGGAAAGAAGATCAGCTGTGGATCTGACGGAATTCATACTGTCTATCATGTAAGATCTTGTGTTTTTCCAGATACTTTAAGATTTGGAAATTAATGAATTTTTTCATTACTTTGCAAACAACAGAAAGAAGGGATATTATAGTAGGAAGGGAGAGTTTGCATCCTTTTTTGGGGACAGGTTGCACGTGCAGCTTTCCAACTCTCCGGGAAAAATGCGTGTCATAAAGGACCAATTTTGAAATGGTTTTAATAAAAAAAAATATTCAGGAAAAATTGAAATTTGTTTTTGGTATAAAAAATTTTTTTGGTTTAAAATGTTTTAATTGGGTTTTTTAATTTTCTTTCCATTTTTAAGGTTTAAGTTTTGAATAATTTTTTTAAAGGGGTAAAAACTAAATTATTTTTGGGGAATTTAGAGTAAATTTTTGGCTTTCATTTTTTTTTTTTATAAGCAAATAAAAACACAACTTTTTTGTTTCCTGATATTTTTCCTATCTTGCTTCGTTATCGAGAAAAAAAAAAAATTAAACCAATTCATTGCATGTCTCATTAAATGAACTTAAAAAAAAAATTTATTTTGCAAGGATCCACTTCTGTCATTTATCTACACATAATTTGAAAAAAAAGGGGTTTTCTCTTTTTATTTGTAAGTAAAGGTTTTCGAGTTCCGGGCTTTTATTATCATCGATTCGAATTCAGATTCCATTCTTGGATACTAATATACATATTTCTCAAAGGGTCAAAAAAGGTAAATTCTTTTCATTTTTCATCTTTTTGTCTGCAGAGAGCAGTTATGCTAAATAAAATAGGAGCAAAATGGTTTTTTTTTAGGTTTGTTTTAAATTGTTAATAATATACAGGGTATCCCAAAATATGTAGGCAATCTCCGGGAATTTAGAGTAATGAAAACCCGAAAATATTATGACAATTCCGTAAATTTTTTTTCCCACGCCCCTCCTCTATGGAATACAGGTACATAACGGGCCCCCCCGGAAATCTTTTTTTTTTAATTTTAAAATACTAGGCGTATTTTAATATTTTTTTTTAAAAACCCCCCCCTGATAAAAGGTTTTAAAAAATTTTTTGGGGGGAAAATTTAACTTTAAACAAAAAAAAAAGGGGATTCTTGATTAACATCGTTAAAATCAATGAGTTTTTTATTTTCCCAAAAAATCTTAGTAAATAAATAAAAAAAAGTTTTTTAAAAAATAAATTTCAAACATTGTATGATAGTTTCTTTTTACTTATCACCAATTTTTTTTATAAAAAAAAGGGCAAGATGTGTAAATGGTTTAATCTTATCCTAAGATTTTGGTTGTACTTTAAAAAAATAAAAAATTTTTATAACTGCTTTTTGGGCATATATTTTTCACTAATAAAAAATTCATGAGACAGAATAAAAAAGTGGTTAATAATGTTTAGTAACCTTTGGTACCTAGATATCCATTGTAACAGTAACCGTTAAATATTACGTGTCTACAGTATGTAGAGCTTAAAAAGTTGATAATGTAATTTTAAAGAAACCAAAAATCTAATTTCTTTTTAAGCAAATAAGAAAAAGAAAAAGGAACTTTAACATAAAATTGTATTTTTTTTATTCAATTAGAGGGCCCTTTGTAAAAATTTAAAAATTTTTGCCTGGTCTGCCCAGTAATTAATAATTTTGATCTTTTAAAAAAGAATGTACTAATTATTAAATGAAATAAAAGTACCTAAATGTAAACCTTATTTTTTTAATAATCCACAGAAATACACAAACATTGGAAATCATCTAAAAATTTTTAAAGTTTGGGGCCTTACTTTTCTCACTGCTTTTTCCCTTATAAATTTTTATTTTCAATAATTTATAATTGATATATTATTATTTATTGGGTTACCTAACGTTACGTCTCATAAGAAGCACCTAATTTAAATATAAGAAATATTTACCTAATGAAAAAAAATCCGGGTATGTTACCCTTAGATTTGCAAGACAAAACCATACAACCTCTAGTCATTTTGTTACTTTTATTATAAGTAACAAAAATAAACACAAAAATAACAATTTAATAAACACTAAAAACTAAAATAAAAAAGGTTTTTATCAATCCAAAACTTTTTAAAACCACAAAATATAATCACACAAAGCAAAACAATCGAAACAAATACGGCTTTATAAAAGTATAAGTGTTGCCTAACTACGCACTGATTTATCAGTTTTAAGAAGGCAACACTTTAAAATTTATTTCGTGGAATTTCGTTATTGCGCAAAATCGGCGGGGCCAACTCTGACAGTTATTTTCTACTGGGCGGGACTTTTTTTTGATCGAATGGGCCATAGCATTGGGCTTCCATACACCTTTAAACTTCCTTGGTTTTAAGACACATGGTGGTAAAATTTTTAAATTTAAATAATTTATTATTAATATCTGTAATACCACTTTAGATATTTTAATGACCGTTCTCTTACAGTTAATCTTATTATTGGGTACATGTAACTATTTTATCAATATTTAATCGTTTTTTTCTTCGAAAAATTAGTCAATATAATACCTTCCCTGGAAACTCTCAAAAGAGCAAGACAGAGTGCCAACCTTATGCATTCCTTTCATCTGAAGAAGCCCCAAAATTCACACTTTGTTCGTTTCTTCTTTCTAGGGTTGCTTGTGATGGTCTTTTCTTTTCCTCAAAATCCTAATTTACGTGTTAAAAACTTCAAACTTAAAAATAGCTTCATTGTCTTAAATAACAACAGTATTTATAGACAAAGTATTCATAAACTTAAAATTTACATTGTAAAAACAACATTAAAATGACATATAAAAAACGGTAAAAAAGTGACCATTTTTCAACGTTTCCTTCCTTTCGCCACATAGTGTATTTAAAAATCTAAGACTAAACAAATATAATAAAGTAACACACTTCGAGGAAAAAAAAAGAAAGAAAAAGGGTCATGTGTTAAAATGGAAAAAGCATAATAAAAACATCATAGTTTAGTCATAGAAAAAATGTTACAACCTCACCCAAAACTATCATTTAAAAATTTCGTCTGAGAATGGTAGGCCTTGGTTAATAGAAAACCTTTCACTTCTCTCCTAAATCTTTTTACACAGGATACTTTCCTAATGGGCGCCGGAAGGTGGTTAAACATCTTTTACCATTATACACAAATACATTTCTTACCAACGTTGAGGACGGTATGGGAGGAGCAGCCATTTGCACACCACGAGTTAGGTAAAAAGATTCTGCACAAATTTCAGTGATGATTTTTTTTTAAACACACCGTTTCCAGAATAAAAATACATGGAAATGTTAAAGAGGTTTGCACGATTTTCGATGTTGCTGTGTGGCTCTACACATAAATCTAATAGCTCTTTTCTGGAAGACAAACACACTAAATACTAAACAGGTAATGAGCGCATGAACCCCAAAAGCATATCCCATACTGAAGATGTGGCTCAACAAGGACATAGTGGATAAACTTACTCCTACTTTATTTCAGACACCCAGTTTAGTTATAAGGGTCCAAAATTTCATCTGCCCCAAGATAGAAAAAAGGTTTTTTTCTTCAAACGTCAGTAAATTCGTCATTACTCGACTGTGTAGGCAACCGCAAAGTTTAATTTTTACTCCGCCGGAGCTTTACTTTTCACTTTTTCGCCGGCGAAGGAAAAAGTGATATCATAGCAGCATAGATACAAACAAACAACAAAACAAGTTTTAACAACTCAATAATTATAAAACTAAAATTTGTATTTATTGCTCAATTGAATATGTAATGTACTTACTCAATAACTGCTTATCAATACGAAACCTATAGGCAATCAGCGACGCACTTTAAAAAAAATAATTATTATTGACATCTTTATACTATGGCAACTATTCACCAATACTGGTCTAGGCCGCCTTGCGAACCCACTTATTTTTAATAATTATTACTATTAAAAAGAGATATTTTTGCAATAATTTGTCGACGTTTAAAATACAACAGCATATTTAATTTGAAGAAAAAGTTCCTTTTTATGGCTTTATTCTCTATTACTAAACACAAGTGCGCAATAAAAAGTATTTATTTTTCCATTAAAAATAATAAAGTATTCTAAAAACTTCCATAGCTGCAACTCCCTTAGAAAGCTTTGCAAACAGCTCATACACTCCAACTACAGTAGCCATAAGATTATCTTTACCGACGGATCCATAACTGACTCAGCAGCAGTGGCTGCTCTCTTCCCTTATGAGTACTCCTACTCCCTACACCATTTAACTGGTATTCTCTCAGCTGAACTTTTGCAATTCTCAAAGCAACGGAACTTATAAAGAGCTTAAATGAAACCACTGCGTCACGTTTACCAACTTCCCCAGTTCCATTATCCCTGACTTCCTTAAATCCCACACATCTCCTTGCCCTAAATATTAAATACAACTTGTAGAAAAATCCATATCCAAAACAAATTACTGACATTTTCTGATCCCCAGCCATGCTTGTATTAGTGGCAATGAGAAGGCTGGACTCTTAGCCAAAGAAGATCAAGAATTAAAATTAATCTTTATTTTAGCTCAAAGGACCTAAATACTTTCTCCAAACATAAGGCCAAGGCCATATTTCAACTTGAATGGGACCTCCAACCACAGAGCGACAACAAGCTAGATAATATTATGTATGAACTGTTCACTTTATGCTTCCATACAACCTGACACTTTCATCATATAAGACTGAGAATGGCCAAAAATGAGTAAATCATGATTTTTCATCAAATCGATATGACCCTCCTTATCAGACATATGGATTTCATCTCACAATGTTATATTCTACAGATCTGTCCCAAATACTTGATAATCTCATGTTAAAAACGAGCAAATCCACAGCTTTAAAAACTCGCAGCAAGTTCAATAAGATTTTTTTCTTTTAGATCTCATCCCTGAATAAAGATATCGATCTACATGTTAGAACATATTAAAAATTTTTCAAAACTGCTATAAACTATTGCATATTTTTACTGTTTAAAAATAACAATGTTTGTAATGTGTCTTTTTATTCTATAAGCTGCTTTTAAAATTCTAATTTAAATGAAATCTTTAGACATTAAAAATCCTATGGTTAATGTACCCAAACGAACAACTTCCTTTAAAAATAATATATGTATTGTTACATAGAAAATCTCTCCCACAAATAAAAGTAAAAAAATATTCCTAATTATCATCCAAATGGGGGTTTAACTTTTCCAAAGACTTTGAGATTTTGGTATAATAAAGATCTGTAATTAACACTTACCTTTAGTATGGTTTTATTTCTATCGACTAAAAGTTAAACGATTTTAAACGAAAAAGAACAAATTTTAAAGTAAACTCATTTTTCCGCAAGAGCAGGATAAAGAAGGCGTGTTTATTCAAATTATTTTAAATAAGTGAAATTAACAAAAACCGAATTTAAGTAAGTAAATAAATACGTATTATGACGTTCAAGATAACGTTGAATTTATATATAATATAATGAATCCAGTGAGTAAAGGGAGCCAGATTTTACGCTTGATATGTCTGGGGTAAAATGTTCAAAAGGAAACTCAGATATGTACACAATTTTAATTTTTTTAATGCTTTCCAAATGGTTTTTTATGATTAAATATCCAAATAACTATAAATACG
This sequence comes from Listronotus oregonensis, assembly GCA_019359885.1. NCBI lineage: Eukaryota > Metazoa > Arthropoda > Insecta > Coleoptera > Curculionidae > Listronotus > Listronotus oregonensis. Next base: position 15,551 of record JAHBCN010008012.1, read on the forward strand.
CACATTTCACCAAAGTAAAAATTTTCATACTCCCCTAAATTGATATAAATTGTTCAATTAAATTAGTTATTATTAGCTATTATATCTTATTAAAGAAACACACAATCACTTTACAAAACTAATGCAAGAGAACTAAAGCATATAAAAATTAAAATTAATTTATAAAATGTTTATAAGAGAACCGCAATGATTTTGCATTACTCTTAATAATATTTTCAATTTAAAGCCGCACCGCTGCCTACAAACAAAGCGGGAATAATTGGCATTTTTTTACCTCGGTACAACTGGTAACGCGTTTTTAATATAGTTGCAATCAAGATCTTGCATTGCTTATTAATGAAAATTATATTAATAACTTGTTAAGCGTCGTCACTTCCGGTCTTGTTTTAAGATATTACTGATTAAATAATAAAACAAAGTACCACCTTTATAATATTAGATTAAAAAAAGTAAAAATTGGTAATGATGTCTTCTGAGAAGATGAAAATATATAAAGGTTTTTTAGTAATAAATAGGTTTGTTATTATTTAGCAAAGAAGTGTATTTGCCCTGATGTTACTTGTTGAAAAGATGCGAATAAAATCAAACCACTGAAGTTAGTGGTGAAGTCAATGTTATGTTCATTTTGATCAAAATAAACCAGCTCTAGTATGAAAAATAAGAACTGCCTATGAGCGTCTCCCGTGATTTTATTATACCCAATAAAATCTAAATTCATGATAAGAGATGCAACGAAAGAAAGCCTACTGTAACATCAGACAAACCAGTGTGTAGTTAGCAACACATTATACTTTTATGAGAACCGTATTAGTTTCGATTGTTTTGCTTTGTGATTATATTTTGTGGTTGCAGAAGTTTTTTGGATTGATAAAAACCTTCTTATTTTAGTGATTAGTGTTTATTAAATTGTGACTATAATTTTGTTTTTATTGTTTGTTACTTATAATATCGTAACAAAATGACTGTATTGTATGGTTTTGTCTGTAAATCTAAGGGTAACATACCCGGCATTTTTTACTTTAGGTTAGTATTTTATATTTAAATTAGGTGCTTCTAATGAGACGTAACGTAAGTAACTGAATAAATAATAATATATCAATTATGAATAATAGAAATGAAAATTTCATAGCAAATAGTGAAAGTGAGAAAAGTAAGGCAATCCTAACTATCTTTTAGATGATTTCCACAATAATTGTGTATTTCTGCGGATTATTAAAAAAAAGGTTTACATTTAGGTACTTTTATTTCATTTAGTAATTTAGTACATTCTTTTTTTAAAAAAAGGATCAAAATTATTAATTACTAGGCAGACCAGGCAAATTTTAATATATACAGGTTCCTCTAATTGAATGAAAGAAAGTACAATTTTATGTTAAAGTTCCTTTTTACTTTTTCTGTATTTGTTTAAAAGAAATTAGATTTTTGATTTCTTTAAACTTATTATCAACTTAAGCTCGACATACTGTAGACATATAATATTCAACAGATACTTTTACAATGGATACAGTACTAAGGGTTACTTAAACATTTTTAACCACTGTTATTCTGCCTCATGAATGTTTGCTATTGGTGAAAAGTATATGCCTAAAAAGCAGTTATACAAATTTTCACTTTTTAATGTACAACTACAATCTTAGGATAAGATTAAACTCATTTACACTATCTTGCCCTTCTTTTAACACAAAATTGGTGATAAGTACATGAAACTATCATACAATGTTTGAAATGTTGTGTGTATTTATTTATTTACAAATATTTTTGGTAAAAATACAAAACTCCCAAAAATATCGACCATTTAAATAGAAGGCTGTAAAGTGGCGCCATCTATTCTTTCCATATTATATCAGATGATGTAAAATCCAATATTACACAATAATTTTAAATATTCTATTGTAGTATCGTTTAATAACCAACAATTTTGTGCAAAAAATAAAAAAAACAGTAAATGCTTGAATTTGACATTTGATGATGTCAACTTATAGATACTAACAAAGAATTCTATGGAAGTCCGGCTCTGACCTACTATTCATTAAAAACTCTGCGGGGCCAATCCCCCGATTCAAGGCCCTGCACGCCTGGACAATTTTGTTCTACAGTATTGGGCTTCCATACACCTTTAAACTTCCTTGACCAGCACCGATCCATTTAAAAATTAATTTAAAATGTACTATTCATTAAATGAAACAAACTAATACACATGTGCCTCGAGGCAATGGGAGATCTGGTGTCACGGATATTTTATTTAATTTTTTTTGGTCCAATCACTGAACCAATTTCGATTTACTTGAAACTTTAACTAAAATACCTGACAGGACGCTTAACATTTCTCAATCTCCCATGCTACTATGTGTTTAGCTCATCGTTTAAATATCTTTATTATCGATTTAAATATTATTATTAATAACTTTTTTTTAAACAGTTACTCGTTCAGAATGATGAAGAAAATTTTAATCATATATTCAACATATTTTGTTTATATAGTTTATTTAGTATTAAACTTTTGAAACTTTTTTTTTATTAAGCTTTCTACTTCTTCTAGGTTTAAAGCATTTTTTTTAAATTATGGTATTTACCCATTTATTTACTACCTTAAGATATGATAAAATTAAAGTTTAAACATTAATTTAACTGAAAAAAAAAACTTTAAAAAAATATATTTTTCATGTTAAAAATATAATTAAAATTTTCTCAAGATCATTTTAAACAACAAACTGTCTTTATATATTAATAATATTTTTATTTAAATCGATTAAAAAAATTTAAACGATGAGCTATACACATAGAAGCATAGAAGATCAAGAAATGTTAACTATCCTGCCAGGTATATAACACCCTGATAGAGAAGGCACTTATTTTTTTATATTTTTTTTTTTAATTAAATAAAATTTAAATTTTATTTTAGTAAAAGTTTCAAGTGGATAGGTTTGGGTACAGTTATTTGACAAAAAAAAAAAAAAAAATTAAACAAAATATCCGTGCCACTATACTTCAAGTCCAAAATTTCTGTCAATGACGCATCGCTCGCTTTTAGAGTGCCCCGGGTTGTGTGGGGTCAGGGGAATCAATTCCAGTGGCGTATGCATTTTAGAAAATAAATATAAAATTACCGTCAAAAACATGAAAATATTTTTACAAGCAAAAAGTTATTTTCTTTCACATTTTCATCAACCCTTTAAATTAGTAACAAGCCTATATTATTTTGGCATTATTCGGATTAATGAAAAATGTAATTTTTTTGCTTAATTTTGCAGCGACTTCTATTTTGAGGTCATAGAACACAAATTTGAGTTTTTTTGGCGATTTTTCAACGTTTTTCCAAAACATTTTTTACTTTAATTTTACCTCTCTGATTTTATTTTGCTACATGAAAAAAATAATAAAATTTTAGTATTACCATAAATTAAAAAAGATGTAATAGCAGAACGATAGACAATCCAAGTTACACCGACTTGCCAATTCACCAATCGATCTTGCAATTTCAATATTAAATACGATATTCACATACATTGCTTCATCAAAAATATCCATTATATATACACGAAAGCCCTGAGATCATCAGCTTGTAGAATCCAATAACTATTTCGGGTCTTTCGTGTTCCATATTTAGGATTTCATATCGAGAAATATTTTTGATCAAACATTGCGGGTCGAGCGAAGCAAGGTTCGCATACCTTATAAAAATGTCATAAAGAAAACTATTACAACTTGGTAACAGGTCAACATTTTTAGAATTTTGAGTTGAATTCGGACGTAAACGTTTTACCTACTTTTTATTGAAAATTAAGGTTTTATCCTTTCTTTTTTAAGTGATTTTTTTTAATATTAAAAATAGTATGAGCTTTTTTAAATATGTTTCTCGTGCAAATGACAGAATTTACAGGAATATGTCGTAAAATGGAATTAAACAATTCAATTATTATTATTATTTTTTAAATACTATACAGAGGCGGCCAAAAAACAGCTTCTGATTCATGTTTAACAATCGAAAAGTAAAGAGTGTGCAAAAAATAAAGAAAAAAATCTAATTTTCCAGTATCCGAATAAATACTAATATTGTTTTTTTGCCTTTTAAAACTTTGAATACCGTACGCGAAAAAACTTTTGTTAAAGGTAAACATATTCCCAGCATCATGGTTAGTTCTGATTTCGTTCCCGATTCCCATGGTAAACATTTCTAACCATTAACGTTAACTGGGTTTTTTTTTGTAGGCGGATAGCTAGTTAAATGTTGGTTAATATTCATAGTTTACAGAATTAAAAGCACTTAACAACAGTAAATCTTTATATACAATTATATACACTACATAAGATAAACTATTATAAAGTTGACACAAAACAATTATTAGAAATTTATAATATTTAGAAAAATACCCTGTATAGCCATTAAAATTTAAACTTACAAAATCGGTCCATAATCAATAATAACTAAATAAAATCATCGAACAGCACGAAAACCCTGTCGATACGTTTATTTTCTTAAGTCTCTTCAAGTTGTAAACTAAGGAATGTGTGTTGCCACTTTTATTGTCTTCTTTGATAACAAAGGATTTTAATACATATTGGCGTGCTATTTTAAGTGCGATCGCTGACGGGTAACTTATTCTTGCGAATATGAATATTAAAGTAGTAGATGAAACTTTATGGTTCACCATTATCAGAGCGGAAAATATCATAGGCTTAAAAATCATTTACTATTGTTAGATTTTTATTCAGCCGCTTCGTCGGTTGGGTGGCCGGTATTAAATGAGTCACTGACAGAAATTTTGGACTTTAGGTATAGGTTATCCCCATTGCCTTCAGGCACATGTGTATTAGTTTGTATTAATTTTTAATTGGATTGGAGCTGGAATACTTACTTGTACCAATAAAATATTGTTATTAGCGAAAATTTTAATGACCAAAATCATTTTTTTGTTTATATTTCCTTATTATTTATTTTATTAAAAATGTGTATATAACTATTTTTATGGAGCTAATCAAAAGGCATATTTTTTGGCCGTTGCATTTTTTCATAACTCTTTAAGTTTTAAGGATATATGCGTTTTTATTTTAAATTTAAATTTATAATATCTTAAAAATTAAAAGGGCTACAAAAAATTATAAAAAACTGACGTAGTTTTATTAGGCTATTATTTTTAATTATTTTCATTTTTTCCTAAAGTCAGTAGTTCTCGAGTTATATTAAAAAAAAACGATTTCTTACAATTGTTTTAGGTTAAAAAAAAATGCAATTTAAACCTGCTAGGCTGAGGCAGCAGTGCAGCTTTAAATTGACTATAGTTCATAGTATTATAAAAAAAATGTGTCATGCGGTTCTGTTATAGGCTTGGTTTTTTGCGGTGGCCTCCTGAACTATCATGTGTTGTGTACAGTCTTTTACAAAAATATTATTTTTAAGCATTGAAAACTTGATATCTTGATACCTAAGTATATGACCAGTATTGTTAATATTATGTATATATTTTTTTAAATTTATTATATTTAATAATTTTTTACAACTATTTTTTTTAAATTATTAATTTAATTAATTTAATTTTTCGGTTTTATGTGTTTATAAAATTTGCCATTTTTTCTGATTGTAATGTGAAAAGCTTGAAATTGTCCTCTCTATTATTTAATATCATTATTCGATACTTAAAAAAACATCAATATCCTTTGTTATGTGTAAATCTCTCCAGGCATCATTGCCAAAATCCAATAACGGATACTCATAAACTTGGTGTAAAAAACTGGATCCCACCGCCAGCAAAGCCATTAACTCTTAAGTATTTTCCAGAAGATACCCTCTTAATTGCAGAGATATTTTTTTGGTCCATTTTTTGCTTTCTTTAGGTTAAACGTATATAAGTTGAACGATAACGAAAACTGAATTTATTTTTACCTTAAAATAGAAAACTTTTCAAATATTCTTGTGTAATTTTATTTTGCAAAAAACCTAATAATATATACATATATATATATATATATATATATATATATATATATATATATATATATATATATATATATATATATATATATATATATATATATATATATATATATATATATATATATATATATAGATATATATATATATATATATATATATATATATATATATATATATATATATATATATATATATATATATATATATATATATATATATATATATATATATATATATATATATATATATATATATATATATATATATATATATATATATATTTATTAATGATAAAACGGATTGGTCTAAGTACCGAATCCGCAAGTCCGGCCACTTTACCGGACTTCCGGTCCGCCACCCTGAAAACCGCTGTCCGGGCCGGAAATTTTAATGTTATTAATAAGGAAATAATTTAATAAGTCATTGGAAATATAAATAGAGGGGAAATAAAAATCTTGGGTAGAAAAAGCAGCTTACATTTATTAACTGATTACGGGTAATCTCTAATTCTCTTACAAATAAGGAAAACACTGTTAATAATCAAAATGTATCTTTTTTAAATTATGATAAAGAAATAAAAGTTTTTTAGCATTTTGACTGGTTAATCTAGACTGCATTTCTTCATAAATGTTGCCAATTTCTGAAAAAAGACCTTTCTGAATACACGTATCACTTGCTGGGGCGCTTAAATATCGTTTAGCAACAACTGGGGCTCCATTTGGAAACTCATCCTTGTGCTCTTTCCACCAATGTATTGGATCAGACTTTCTTCCCTGTAGGAGCTTATTAAGATAATTTTCAAACTGATCTGCTACTTTTTGTTCATGATCTACACTTACATTACCGATTAAGGAAAAGGAGTAGTAATTTCTTGAAAACAGGTCCAAACTGACGGCCCTTCTTGATGTTTCATGATTTTAGACAATGGTTCTTCATCACTATCACTATCAGTGTCATGTACTGCTGTTAAGTTTAAATTTTCAGTGCTATTAGTGCTATTAGTGGTAATCTCCTTGAACTTTGTTTTCTGGTATAAAACACACTGCTTTGCGAGCAAAATATTTTCTGGTAGAAAAATGCTAATTTATACCTAGGGTCCAATAGTGTAGCAATGACATAATTGGGATTTTGGTAAATTACTTGAAATCTTTGTCAATGTTTTCTAGTAGGCATCCCTAGTTGCTCCCATCTATGAGTTTGATTCAACAAAAAGAAAACCCCTTGAAACTAGTTATATTAGGAATAATATCTGAAATTACTGATTCTGTAGAGCTAACTGTTTTTGTCACTTTTTTAAAGGGTATGAAAAGTCGAGTAGCATCAATTAATATTTTATTTTTTGAGGGAAAAGACATAGAGTCGGAGTGCCGGACTTCCGGAATCCGGTTCGCTGGGCGGCTTGAAGTCCGAGTTCGGTAGTCCGGTGAAACATGAGTCCGTCCCATCACGAATATATATATATATATATATATATATATATATATATATATATATATATATATATATATATATATATATATATATATATATATATATATATATATATGTTTATATATATATATATATATATATATATATATATATATATATATATATATATATATATATATATATATATATATATATATATATATATATATATATATATATATATATATATATATATATATATATACTGACCGACTAGCATGACAAATATTTAAAACCAGGAGGTTATTGAGGTGTAGCCACCCCTCTTTATTGAGTTTGTCAAGCTTTCAAAAACAGTTTGTTCCCTTCCCCAGGACATCTGCAAAAACAATTTTAGGTTTTACAAATTACCCCTAAAATATGTTATCTAAAGTTATCTTACCAATGCGAATTTCTTAATTAAACAGGAGATTCAAATCAGAAAATGGCAAAAACATCTTAATCAAAAGTCAAACATAAGATGGTGTTTTACTTAATTTTAACTTAAATAATCTAATTACATGGGGAAAATCTTGTTTTAGCGATTTTCCTTAAGAGTTACATGGCTGGAAAAAAAAACGTAACAGTCTTAAACGTCAAAGAACTTTTTTTTTTATTAAACTCCCTGAGTGGCATCACTGAGCGACATCTGTCACCTGTCACCTCCCAGTGGTGCCAACCAGTGGGTGGTTAGATAGAAATTGAGTCCTCAATTTTTATAATGTGCTGTAGTGAATTTTTCCAGCTCTCAACTGGTATGTTGGTAATTACATTTTTTACCAAATTTATAACACTGGGACTTTAAAGTAGGTGTAACATTTTCTGCTCTGATCTTGGATTTTACTTGGTTCCACAAATGCTCTATGGGTTTAAACATACAGTGATACGGAGGAAGCCGTAAGAGAGTATGCCCAGCCTGTTCAGCCAAATTATCACATACATATTGTTTTTTAATTGCATATGAATTAAGGACTTTGAAAAGATGCGTTTTTTTTTGTAACTAAATTTAAAATAAATATTATTTCAGTTTTTGAATTTGATGAAGCTGGTGCTTTGTGTAGCAGATGGCTGTGGTACCTTGCGTCATCTATGACAATAACACTGTTGTTTTGAATATTTTTTAAAAGATAATTTTAAAACCAGTTTTCAAAAAGTTATGCACTTGGATCCTCATGATAATCCAAGCTAGAATCCTTAATATTCTTTGCAGACAACAGCAAGCAATTTGGGACAAATCCGTCTTCTAAACCAGCGAGCGTGTATTATGGCAATGCGTTTTCCTTTATTTGAAGGTGCTTTTGTTCGACAGTTTTGACTGGAATCAACACATCCTTTGAATACTGTGTCGTGTATCGAACCATGTTTTATCAAGGTAAATTATGAATCTGTTTTCTAACCTATATCTTTTAATTTCCGGAAGGTTATTAGCCCCCTCCGGGCAAAGTAATCTGTGCGATTCCATTACTACTCGTCTTTTGTCTATTTTGCAGTATTAAATCCCATTTTACAAACAACTCTATGGAGGGTGGCACGGCTAATATTTTTATTGGTTTCGTCTTCGCTTAGCTTCTTTTTTTAGTTTATCCAAGGTAGGAATAACTTCGCTTTCATAAAGACAATATATTTTTCTTCTTATTAGGTCCTGATCATTATTGTTCATACGGTGAGATTGAAAACTACGTTTTTTTCTTTTTCTTTCAATTCTTCACTAATAATAATCGATGATATTGAAGTTTTTGTAAGCAGACAGGTTTCTTTAAAGCTTCTTGTTTAATTAGACTCTACTACTAAAGTTTCATACAAATTTTTCACAACCTGTTTTGCATCTACTGATAAATGATTTTGACTACGCCACACCTCCCCTTATGAACAAATGGTTTACCCAATAACAATAGGTAATAAAATCGTTAAAGGTTTATTGGGGTATGGTCCGTCAAAAGCCATAACGATATACTTTGAGACAGACTAGACTTAAAATTGGACCAGTGTGATTTTTTTAAATTTTTTTGGTAATTAAACCAACCCTTAATAAGAACACAAAGACAGTGCGCAATTCATGGACGTCTTATAACCCCAAGCTGTTATTTTATTTTTACAGGTACATAAATAACATATCGGCACATAAAGTAGGGCTATAAAATCATCCGGGCCGTTAAATAGAACTACGTTACGATTTTCGCTATTAAGGGCGAAAAAGAAACAAAGGAAGAAAAAAATGTAAACAATAAAATTTATATATGCAATTAAGACGGCATCCTTTAGGAAACGCTTAAAGTTAATAGCTTGTAGGATGCGAGAAAGTTTTTTGTAGAATTTATGTGGGTCTAAATTTAGATCGGAAAAAGTTTGGCAGTTTGTTTTCTCAATTTGGGCTGAAGTATGGATGGTTTAAGTTTACGCGGACAAAAATCAATTTATTTAGTCTAATTAAGATTCAATTTATTTTATTTCTTATAAAACTGCTGTTTATACCTCAGGTTAATCTAAATTACGTGTTTACTGTTGGTAACTTTTTTGTTATCGGCCTGGCCAAGGAAGTTTAAAGGTGTATGGAAGCCCAATACTGTAGAACAAAATTGTCCAGGCGTGCAGGGCAGCGGGAATAAGGGGGTTGCCCGCGGAGTTTGCGCAATGAATAGTAGGTCAGAGCCGGACTTCCATAATTCTTTGTTACTACCTATAAAGTTGACATCATTAAATGTCAAATTCAAGCATTCAGTTTTTTTTATTTTTTGCACAAAATTGTTGGTTATTAAACGATACTACCATAGAATATTTAAAATTATTGTGTAATGTTGGATTTTATATCATCTGATATAATATGGAAAGAAGCCTTCTATTCAAATGGTCGATATTTTTGAAGTTTTGTATTTTTACCAAAAATATTTGTAAATAAATAAAAACACAATTTTTTAAAATAAATTTCAAACATTGTATGATAGTTTCATGTACTTATCACCAATTTTGTGTTAAAAGAAGGGTAAGACAGTGTAAATGAGTTTAATCTAATCCTAAGATTCTGGTTGTACATTAAAAAGTGAAAATTTTTATAACTGCTTTTTAGGCATATATTTTTCACTAATAACAAACATTCATGAGACAGAATAACAGTGGTTAAAAATGTTTAGTAACCTTTGGTACCTAGGTATCCATTGTAACAGTATCCGTTAAATATTATGTGTCTACAGTATGTCGAGCTTAAAAAGTTGATATGGTAAGTTTAAGAAACCAAAAATATAATTTCTTTTAAACAAATACAGAAAAAGCAAAAAGGAACTTTAACATAAAATTGTACTTTCTTTCATTCAATTAAAAGAACCTGTATATATTAAAATTTGCCTGGTCTGCCCAGTAATTAATAATTTTGATCCTTTAAAAAATGTACTAAATTATTAAATGAAATAAAAGTACCTAAATGTAAACCTTATTTCTTTTTAATAATCCACAGAAATACACAAACATTATGGAAATCATCTAAAAGATAGTTAAGATTGCCTTACTTTTCTCACTGCTATTTCCTATGAAATTTTCATTATTCTATTATTCATAATTAATATATTATTATTTTTTTGGTTACCTAACGTTACGTCTCATAAGAAGCACCTAATTTAAATATAAGAAATACTTACCTAAAGTAAAAAATGCCGGGTATGTTACCCTTGGATTTGCAAGACAAAACCATACAACCTCTAATCATTTTGTTACGATATTATAAGTAACAAACAATAAACACAAAATTATAGTCACAATTTAATAAACACTAATCACTAAAATAAGAAGGTTTTAACAATCCAAAAAACTTCTGCAACCACAAAATATAGGTACCCACACAAAGCAAAACAATCGAAACTAATACGGCGCAAAGGGCACAAACCACAACGAAAATGACGAATGATGAACGACGACGGTTGACGATACAGCGCGGATATAGTTTCATACGCGCCGCGCGCGCCCTTGCACCAAAAACCTTAGACAACCTAAGACCATTACGGCTCACATAAAAGTATTATGTGTTGCCTAACTACACACTGATTTATCAGTGTGTAAGTAGGGAACACATTAAATTATTTCGTGGAATTTTGTTATTGCGCAGAATCGGCGGGGCCAACTTTGACAGTTATTTTCATACTGGGCTGTACATTTTTTGATCGAATGGGCCATAGCATTGGGCTTCCATACACCTTTAAACTTCCTTGGGCCTGGCACACTATCGTTTCGGCCAGACGCACGCAGTGTATATATTAAACAAAAGGTTTTAGCGTGTTTTTCTTCGTATCATAACTTCGTTATCCTTTTACATAAATCTACAAGATTTGGTACGTAAATTAACCTACGTATTTTAATTTCTGTAAAAAAATTACCTTTTAGGAAAATGCAAAAGACCGAGTAATACCATGTATATTACAAATTAAGTATCGTAGCAAAGCGCTTTTGGCTAAATAGCCATCATCAATACTACCTAAAAACAACAGGGTATCCCAAATTCGAGCCTTATCATTGGGATCTTGAAAACTTAAAGAGATACGAAGTCGATTAAATGGAAGCAAAGTTGCGGAAATTGAAGCTCATCAAAATGGCACTTTAAAAGTTTTAGAATTTCGAATACTTCCGAGGACTTTTGGAAAAAAAAACGAATATTCGCGATTTCATTTTTATTTTTTTATCACTATAGATATAAAAAAATAAAATTAGATTCTGATTGCTACTTTTTTTGTTCTACATGACAAAGTTGATGATGCCAGGTCAAAGACAAAACGTTTACTAATGGGAATGTAAAATTTATTTTGTTACATCTATTTAAATGAAGAAAAAAAAATAAAATGAAATCGCGAATATGTGGTTTTTTTCAAAAGTCTTTGGAAGTATTCGAATTTTTAAAACTTCTAAAATTGCGCAACTTTGCCTAGTTTTTATAAAAATTTAAAATATAATATTTAGAAAAAACTAACAATCGGAAAATGGAAAAATGAAAAAAAATATGTTTCTTAAAATGAAACACCTTGTATTTTATTGAAAATATAAAATATTCGCGATTTTCTCTTTTTAAAAATATATAACATGTCTATGTTTGGATAAGCAGTTTTGTAACAATAAGACTTAAAATTTTCATTTTATATGCAATGTAGCACCCCTCCTTAGGTTTGGTAAGCCGTGAGAGCCAAACAGAACATCTATATTGGATCCCGCTTGGCCAAGGATAACGACAGATAACAAAACAAAAAATTGTTATAATATAAACAACACAAGTGCATACACGTTATTATAGTAGTAGCTTTTTATAAGTACAACATACGTCAATTTATTTGTTTTGTTACCTTTCGTCATCCTTGGCCAAGCTGGATCCAACATAGAAGTTCTGTTTGGCCTTTACGGCTTACTAGACCTGAAAAGAGGTGCTTATTTAAATATAAAAAGAAAATTTAAATTTGAATTGTTACAAAACTGCTTATCAAAACCCTAACATAAGATATTTTTAAAAAGGGAAAAACGCGATGATTTTATAATTTTAATGAAATACAGGGTGTTCATTAAAGAAAATAATATTTTCGATATTTTCATTTTCCGATCGTCAGTTGTTTTCCTAAATATAATATCTAAAATCATCATAAAACTTTTGTACAAACCACTTTTTTGTACTCCTTGAAATAATACTTTTAATAGCTCATAGTCGAAAATAATTCATTACACGAAAATTTTTTCTAGTTAATTTTATTTTTTTTGCTGAGACAATTTTGAACTAAAGAATGCAAATCGCATCTCAAATAAGTAAAGGTAACTAAGGGTAATTGACCCTTGCAATGGCCGGCAAGTTCCCCGGACTTGATCCCCTTAAATTATCTTCTTTGGGGTCCAATGACAGTAGTTTATATAGAACCTGTTAAGAATTTAACTAAACAGTATTTTTTTGCAGGAAATCAACTACGACTCACCCAGAGGAGGAGTTTCAGTGATCACAGAAAAAGGTGACGTCACAGTGTCTTACCTTCTTATTCAACGTGCCACGGAGAAAGACAGCGGAAGATACACGTGTCATCCTTCAAACGCAAATCCTAAGAGCTTAACTGTTCATGTCTTAAATGGTAAGAAATATAGTTTTTAAATTAAAATTATTTAGGATTGTTAAAATACTTAAATTTTGTGGACATTTTTAAACTTCTTCTTTGGACACACTTTCGGTTGCCCAAATAATGCCTGTGATTCAACGATTCACGTTCGCATAGGATATGCTAGGGTGGTTTTTCTTGTCTTCCCCATCACTATAAGGTTAAGTGGTGAAAGGTCCAAGAGACACTCCACGGCATTTAAACTAACTAACAATATGAAATTTTTAAATGTTTTATGGGTTTTTATGTCAATTAAATGGTTTATTGACAAATTTACAAAAAAAATAAAAAAATATGTTTCTAATCATTTTGCGTATCGCCTTTATCTTCTGATTTTTTTATATAAATATCTATAATAATGATATAATGTATAAGCCTTCTATTTTCTTAAATGCAAACATATCGCCCTCAAATTTTAGGCTGATATATTGCGACATTAGCTTCCAATTTTAGATATAATACCATCTACCTACCACGTGTGTGGCGTAAGTTTTGATATTTTAAATGGAATACCCAGTACATTTTGTAAAATTTGAGTTCTTAAAACCATTTCTAATATAAAACCTTTATTTCATCCTATAAAATCTTTGTTTGTTTTCAAAAAAATGACAATTGAAAATGTTTATTTTGAAATACCAAATTTTACTTCGCATCCGGTTAAACCGGAAGTGATAGACAGATAGTCATTTATTTAAAATTGACATTCAGTAACACAGTATATTGTTTTAAAATTTTAAGAATATTTGTTTTTATTCAAGAAAATAAAAGATTTGGCAGTGATTTCGTTGTCACTTAGTATAAAGAATTCTGTCCTTCCATAGCAATTTTTCTTTTACACTTTGTACCATAAAAATAAGGACCGATGGAGCTATGTTTATATAACCTTTTTGTCCTACTTTTGGCCAAGAAATCTTCTATTAAACGATGGTATGGGTTTTTTCAATCACCCTGCATAACATCTAAAATACCAACAAATTTAAAAGATATTAAAATTCCCTTTAAATTCAAGAAAAATAAATCATTTTTCGCGCAGTAACACACGATGGCTTAAAAAGCTGCCGAATGGCGCGGCGCACAGTGCCTATCGGTTCTCGCTTGTCATCTTAGCGCCCGATGAAGTAAGTTACGACCTGCCGACATACATACGGAACACAGTTACAGCTTATGATTTATGTTTTATTTGTATACGTATTTACGGAAAATTGTTATTTACTGTAATGTAAGCCCAACATAATTCTTAAAATAAAATTGCTTTCGCAACTCGCTATATTTAATGTTTTCTCTATAACTTTAAATGCGTTGATATAAAATGTTATACCTAATATTGATTTTAAAACAACTAGAATGAGGACATTATATCACCTGAAATAATTGGGAAAATTAAAAAACAGCAGACGAACTCTGTGATCTAATAGAGATAGAAATAGACAAGAAATAAGTTGGAAAGATTCTTTCTATCTATCACAAATTGGTACTCTATATCATTCTCTCTAAGTGGCTTGTTAAATTTTGGTAACGAAAATAAAGCATATTATTCAATATGAAAACATAGGTTGCTTTATGGAAAAATGCATAATTCATGGAAATATTCACCGATAGTAGCAGATTTTTTTTATTATCAAAACCTTGAAGCCTTGCTCTTTTTTGACGTTTTAATTTTTTGTTCATCTTAATTGCTCCTTTTTTAGAGGAGATATTAAGATTTACACTAGGACATATTTACACTTAGTTTATGTAGAAAATAGAGGTGATGCGATATTTTTTGGCGCACAGGGCAAATACTTATTAGAAATTTAATTTGGAAATATAAAATTTAGTAGGAAAATATACAGGCAAATTATTAGTACATTTTTAAGAAAAATTTAAAAAGGTGTTCAGATTATTTTCTAAAATAGAAACTTTGTTAAAAAATCCTAAAATATTTTAAAAAATGAAAGAAAATTTTGGAATAGAATAAAAAAAGCAAAAAATTATAAATACCTACTTTATTTTAAAGTGCAATGTCCAAATAAACTGCTCAACGAAAAGATCGTACCACTTAATTTTTAGACTCATTTTCAAACTGCTGTAACTTTTTTAAAAATTAACTTTTTTGAATATCTAAAATGAAGTTTAAAACCGCGTTTCTTCTACTTTAAGCTGAATTGCATTTAGTTTTAGTAAGATGAATATTATCATGATGTACAGGGTGATTAATAGAGTGCTACAAAAAAACAAAAAATTCGAG
This sequence comes from Listronotus oregonensis, assembly GCA_019359885.1. Lineage (NCBI taxonomy): Eukaryota > Metazoa > Arthropoda > Insecta > Coleoptera > Curculionidae > Listronotus > Listronotus oregonensis. The sequence continues at coordinate 31,263 of JAHBCN010008012.1, forward strand.
TGTGTCCCATTTCAGTGGTAATTTTTTTTGGTCGTTATAATATGGGTTGTTACCAAGGTCATATCAATATCTCTAGACGTTTATGACAGTTTTTGAATTGAGGACCTCTGGCTTGCGATACATTGCTAAACGTCAAATTTTGGTAATCTATTCTTTAAAAAGCTATAACTGGAAAATGGATTGACGGATTTCAACGAGTGTTTCATATTCGGAGAGCTCATTTCATATAGATTTTTTTATCTCCTAAGCATTTTTCGATAGGTTATAATTTTATGAGTATACGGGGCCAACAAATACCAAAAACGTAGCTGATGTAGAAATCCTAAATATAGGGTAAATTATTGAACGCCAAAGGGACCATATGTGTGTGTTTTGTTTTAAAAATGGCCAAGTTGAAGTTTGTGTCAATATCTCGAAACGATTTCTACCGTTAATTGATTTATGCTGTTTAAGTGCCAGTAAACTTATTCAGCAAAAATGCGTCGTTATTATGGCATTAGGTCTGAATGGAAGGAACTCCAACAACGTCTTAAAGTTTTATACATTTTGTTTGACTTACAAACTGTTTTATGACAATGACATTATTCCATCGTTGCTATAGAAACGTATCGCTGCTATAGATAAATTCAATGTATCAAGTAAACATTTTTTTTGTTTTTTTGTAGAGGTAACTTGACTCTTTGAAGGACAAAACTAAGCAAAATCAACTAAAAAATTTAGTACGGTAAGTTTTTGACACGAAATGTACTAAAAAGAGTTTTAGCCTAACAATTTTAATCTAAAACATTTTGGAAACAAGGCCGTTTGGTACCTAATGTTGTGGTAATTATGGATATCATAATAAATTTGAAGTACTTTGTTGATCATTCCGTATATCATGTTACAACCAATTTATGTTTAAAACTGTTCAAAACTTTAAGACGTTGTTGGAATTCCTACTATTCAGACCTAATGTCATAATAACGACGCATTTTTGCTGTGCACTTAAACACACATAAATCGATTAACGGTAGAAATCGTTTCGAGATATGGACACAAACTTCAACTTGGCCATTTTTAAAACAGAACACACAAACATATGGTCCCTTTGGCGTTCAATAATTTACCCTATATTTAGGATTTCTTAATCAGCTACGTTTTTGGTATTTGCTGGCCCCGTATACTCATAAAATTATAATCTATCGAAAGGTGCTTAGGACATAAACATCTACATGAAATGAGGCTTTCCAAATATGAAACAGTCGTTGAAATCCGTCAATCCATTTTCCAGTTATAGCTTTTAAAGAATTGATTACCAAAATTGGACGTTTAGAAGTGTATCGCGAGCCAAAGGCCCCTCAATTCAAAAACTGGATAAACGTCTATAGATATTGATTTGACCTCGGTAACAACCCACATTTTAACGACCAAAAAAAATTACATTAATGGGACACACTTGAATTTTTTTGTTTTTTGCAGCACTCTATTGATCCCCCCGTTCATCAAATAATATTCATCTTACTAAAACTGAATGCAATACAGCTTAAAGTAGAAGAAACGCGGTTTTAAACTTCATTTTAGATATTCAAAAAAGTTAATTTTTAAAAAAGTTACAGCAGTTTGAAAATGGGTCTAAAAATTAAATGGTACGATCTTTTTGTTGAGCAGTTTATATTTAAAAATATGTACACAAATTTTCAGTTTAAATACATTTTAAAACTGAGGGAAATTTAAAACAAGATTTTCTTGTTTTTTTTTAATTGTGGCTCTTCTAAAAAATTTTATAAAAATGGGTCCGTTTTATAAACTTCAAACCACGGACCACAAACACCAAACTTGAATAATTAATTTTATTTATTTAAAGATAAAGTTTGCAACATTCTAAGTAATTACATGTAATTCAAATAATTAAAATATGACTTAAAAAATAAACACATACAACAACAAAGATATGCAGGTTAGGATCACTTCAAAAGTTCAAAATGAAATGAAAAAATAAGTAAAGCAATGATAGAGATACATTTTCATGGGATAGAAAGGGAACATTAATTTAAAATACTGATCGATGTGTCCAGGCATATTTCCGAAAAAACAACCTTGTTTGATTTACTGAATTTATTCCAAATTACATCAATTAAATAATAATTTATTAGGAAGTGCTTTTTCGTTAAATGAAATTGAATACTCAATTAATAAAAAGACAGAATTTTTAAAATCTCTTAGTACCTAATTAAAATTTATAGACTCACATATTTCCTTTTTTACTAAAACATTCCTTTGCAATACCTCGAATGTCTTATTTGTTAAGATGTTCACCTTGTTAAATCTCCAGAATTACTTTGTAATTTTGATAATGTATTACAAAGTTTAGTTCAAGACATAACAAATTGTGATATTAAATTAAATCTTTGGTTACAAAGCACTCTTCCAGTAAAATTTGGAGGTCTTAGAATAAGAGATACATCCACCCTGTCTATTTCTGCCTTTTTAGGTTCAATTAATGACGTGTCAGGTTTATTTCCAAAATTTTACCTTCCTATATTCTTGCGACAGTAGATAATGATTTTAAATTGTTTTGTAAGATGGTTATCTGTTTGCAATCTTCAAAATCAACCACAAGAATTACCAAAAAAACAGAAAGATTTCAACTTTTAATTTGCCAAGCTCGCCACAAATATATTACAAACATGTGCCAGACAAGTGAAGATAAGGCACGTCTAATTGCTCTTCAGGCCCCTGAAAGTAATGCTTGGATTAACGCACTTCCATCTTCGTCCTTGGGAAATTTGTTAGATAACAAAACATTCCATATTTCCATCGCTCTCAGACTTGGTCTACCTGTGTGTGGAGAGCACATCTGTGTTTGCGGCGAAAATGCTGATATTTATGGCCTACATGGGTTAAGCTGCAAAAAAAGCGCAGGGCGTTCTTCTAGACACAGTCAGATAAATGACATTATCAAAAGAGCTCTGATTTTAGCTGAAAATCCTTCTGTATTAGAGTCTCTTGGAGTTTGCAGAAGCGATGGAAAACGGGTAGATGGAATGACCTTAATTCCCTGGAAATATGGAAAACAAACTTTGGGACGCTACTTGCAGCCATACACCGCAAAATCCTATCTGGACAAAACTTCTAATTTTGTAGGTGCGGCTGCTCGTATTGCCGAGAATAAAAACATCTAAAATATAAAGAGCTTGAAGAACGCTTTATCTTCATTCCTTTGCTGTTGAAACTTTTGGTCCTTTGGGTGATGAGGCTAAATGTTTTATTAATGAAATTTAAAAAAGTACAATGCAAAAAATCTCGAAGTTTCATTATCCAAAGAATTGGTTTAGCTGTGCAACGGGGTAATGCAGCATCGGTACTAGGAACAATCCAGGAAGACCTATGACTTGATGAAATTTATAATTTTTAAATATAGATTAAGTTATTTATTACATTTTAGAATATTGTTATTTGGTATGTAGTGAATTATTATTAATATATTAAAAAAAAACTAAATTGTGAAAAGTCCAATCATTATAGTTTTTTTTGTAACTAATGTTAACAGGTATCTGACTGCGCCATGTCTTCCGAAATAACCTGTAGATTACTAAAATAAAAAATAAAACCAATTTTTTTTCAGGTAATTTTTTTAACAATAATTATGAAAAGTAAAGGCTTTCTTTTCCGTTTTTTTTTTAATAACAAAAAGTACTCGCTATATCACTTTACTCATTAAAGACTGTTTGTAGACAATTTAAAAACCTACAAAACGGTTTTTGAAAAATCCTGATCCTCCAATTTTTTACCGAAAAAAAGCCGGAAAAACGCTTAAAACAGACACTTTTTCAAAAATTCGTATCTCCGTTAATTTTCAATATTAGGTGCTAATTTTTTGGGAAATGATACCTAATAGCATATATTTTGAGCTGCCAAAAAATAAAAATTGTCGTATTAATAGTTTTTATTTATTCGCACTCTAAACAAATTAGGTCCTTATCTTGCAAGTGCTGTGAATATTAGGCAAATGGTCCGATTTAAATTTTAAAAGGGTTTTTTAAAAAGTTGAAAATTAAAAAACCCTAACAAATTGTTTCATTTAAAATTCTCATTTTCAGTATTTTTTAACAAGAATGAAAAAAAGTTTCGTTTTTTATAACAGTCAGTCGATATCTGTTAACATTAATTACAAAGACTGTTTGCTATAATAAATAATGGACTATAAAAACATCTCTCACCACAAAAGACGCAGGTGGTCGCAGTTAAAATGTTTTTGTTTATTTACAAGAATATGTATGTTAAAGGAGTAAAAAACCAATCAGATATGACTTTCATCAAATTTGAGTTTTTATTATTAAACGTATACCCAAATTAAAACTGAAGTTTAAGGAGCACGTCCAAAAGAAGTAAAAATATAATTGTTTAACGTTCTTGGCGTATTTTTGTTCATATAATTATCATGGAATACGTTACTACATCTCACCCTACCCCTGAATATAATAATAATAATAATAATATGCTTTATTGTCCAAGAAAACTCTCATTGACAAAGCTGAAAAAACCTACCTAACATAACATTTAAATAATAAAACATTTTCAAACATTTTCAAAGTTTGAGCCATTGAGCCATATAATATAGACAGAAGAAGACAATAAAAGATAATAGTAATAAAATGCTGGTATATACAATTCAAAACAAAGTACAATATTAACTAACATAGTTACTAGATTTCTGGTCACAAAATGTAAAATAAAATTAATTATGTTACTCATTAAAACTTATAATTCACGTATACATGCATACATATTTACACACATACATACATACAAACACCCGTATAGATACATACAACAACAAAAGAGGTAAAATGTAAAATAAAACAATAAATATTGGCAAACAAATTTAAAATTAAAATAATAATAATAAATGTCACTATATTTCCGTAGTTTTGAAAACAAATACTTAAATAATAATTAAAATGTACAATACTATTTACAAAAATCGGTCATACATAAAATAAACTTAAATATACATACACCCACCCATCCTCACAAATATGTAAAACCAAAACATCTTATTTTAAAAAGTGTCATCGTAATATTCCTGGAGTGTGTAATACTGTCTTGTAACAATTAACTCTTTAACCTTTCTTTTAAACAAACGATCATCTAGAATTTGTCTAAATGTAATTGGAATGTGATTATATATTTTAATGCTTTTAAAGAAAATAGATCTTTTGTCAATGTGGTTTTGGGAATAGGCAGAGGAAGTCCATCTCTTCGAGTATTTTGTGGATTAGGTGCAATGAAATTTTTATACTTTTTGTGCAGAAGGCAGACCGTCTCCACTATGAAAATTCCTATTATAGTTAATATTTTTCTTCTAACAAACAGTGGTTTGCAATTTTCGCTGCACTTAACATTAAACAGATATCTCACTGCTCGCTTTTGTAAAACCAGAATGGAATTCATTAATTCACTGTAACAAAAACCCCAATATGCTATTTCATATCTCACATGAGATTCGAACAATGCGTAATACACTGTGCGAGCAATTGTGATACCTAGCTCCTTTGACACTGTTCTTATGGCATAACAACCACTCGACAGTTTCTTGCTCAATTCTAATATATGTTCTTCAAACTTTAATTATTTTAAACTTTAATTTAATTAACATATCATTGGGGAACACCCCAAATTGCGACCTTATTTACGGTCACCATACAACATGAGTAAGAAATATGATTATTGTATAATAAAATTTTAAACGTGTACATTTTTAAAGTAACCATAAATTGTAAGAAAATAAATCATCGCTCGCTCGGCGCAAGATGATTTAAAAAACCTGTCGACGGCCCTATCGAGGCCATCGGTTCTAGCTTGTCACGTAAGTTACGACCTGGTGACACACACAGTCGGTGCACAATGTCAGCGCAAGATTTATGTTTTGTTTGTATTTTAACAGAAGCGCATGATATATTGAGTTTTAGCGTCGAGACGTTGCCCGGCTGGACCTAAGTGTATTTTGAACTTAGCAAAGAAGGATCGTTTATTTCACTGTGACAATTTTTAAAATACTTTTCAGTTCCTTCCGTAAACGTTCATATTTTAGTTATTATCACATTACTCAACGCAATAAAGTCTTTTTTCAAAAGTTCTCAAGTTCCAATTTTAATATTCTTTTTAATGTCTGTTTTTTTATATTATTTAAAACCAAAAATAAAGCTGTGTGTGTCATAAGTTCTAAGGTATTGTTTCCTTTAGGGAGTTGGACGTATTCAATAACACTAAAATCTTGGACTTTCATTATCTTTATTTGTTAATTGGTACACGAACGTTTCGGTTAGAGATGTATCTCCAACCGTTTTCAAGTGATAACTAAAAACTACCCTAAAAACTACGAACCTGTACAGGAAAGAAGGTATTTTTTTTTGTAAAATGAAACAGTAGTTTCGGGCAAATTAGATCAACTTAAAATTTTTAAAATTTGTCCAGAAAGGTGTCAAATATTAAATTTAACAAGTTTGGTTACTGGGATTTAGTCCAAAACGCTGTAAAAATTGGACAAACTATTTTTTTTTGCAAAAAATAAAAAAATATTGAATATCTCGGGCAATATTAAATGAATTTTCATAAAAATAGGTACCAAGTATTTTTTGAGTTACTGATAACGATTTTAATGTCAGAAATTTCTGAAACACCCTTAAAACAGTAAAAACTACCCTCTTTTAAGGGTTTTTGAAATATTTTGGGAAAGCTAGATTATCAAATAAATTTTCAGAAATTTATAGACTAAATTAAGATATAAGGGTTTATAAAAGGGGGTTAAAACTACCCCCATAATAAGAAAGAATAAAAAAATCATGACCTTGGATTATTCTTTTTGTTTTTCAATCAATTTTTTAAAATATTTAATCGTATTTTAATAGTTATAATATTCATTCCCCCTCCCACTCCTCCAGGGGGCAAAAAGTACCCCTAAATAATAAAAAAAAGCGTTATTAAATTTTTTGTTGCACCTTTTCGTTTACAAACCGACAGACTAACAATATTTTTAGTAAAAAGAACAGACTTTTCACTAAAGAATTATTTTTTTTAAGCCACACCATCCAGATGGCGCTAAAAAAATAGCATAAAAAAATTTAAAAAAGTTTATTTTGACCATAACTTTTTTTCTGCTTATTTTAAACGGTTCCGGTTGATCTTAAAATTTTTCCAATTTTATCTTCTTGCAAAATAATAATAATAATTTTTTTTGTGGAAGTAATATCTTTTAGATATTTACGCCAGAACGATCCGGTCTCTTTATTTTTCGATAAGCAACTATTTTTACCAGGCCATATCTCCTTTCATACTCATCATACAAAATTAAAAAAAATGTTTTATTTGTCAACTAAAATACTTTATATTAGTAATATATATATTTTTTTGTAATACTACCACATTTTCCGTTAAATTAAAAAAAACAACAATGTTATATTCATTTTAATGAAAAGTTGTATTTCATGTTTTTATGATAAAAAAACGATAATTTATCGACTGGGTAAGTAATTTCTTTTTTCATTCCCCCCCTCCTCGCCACCTCCCAGTATCAGAAGTTGTTAAATTTAATACTGGGCACCTTTTTTAGCATAATACAAGTTACTTCATGTAGCTGCTTTTTGCCCGAAATTTGCGTTTCGTGATTTTACCTCTTTACTGTATTATAATTACTATTTGTTGTTCTTCTAAGCCAGGGGTCTCCAAACTACGGCCCGAGGGCCACATCCGGCCCGCGGACAGATTTTGTCCGGCCCGCGGAGAGCTAGCATACTTGAAAACTCCTTTTAGAGAACAAATAATTTTTATAGCAAATTAAATTTAGTTTACTGAAGTATTCTAATTTTATGTTGAATAACTATTAATATGACATCTACATTGATATGGTCATGGGCTAACTCCGCTAACTCATAACATTCTTGTAGGCTTATTGTTATTGTTTTTGTGATAAGTTGGATAAAGAAACACAGAATTGTAATGAGTAAAGACATGTATAATATGCAGAAAATTTAACTTCAGTATATAATAACTAACAAATTATTGAAATGAACCAACTAACATTTTATACATTTTAAATAATCACATAACTTATAACAAACATAATGACATATGAAATACTAATGAGATTTATGTAATTGAGATTTTCCACTGACAATAGTTTGTAGTTTGGACTAATTTTACTTGTACCAATTATTAAAAGGGATTTAAGATGCTCATCAGTTAATTTCGATCTGTAAACATTTTTTGTGTACTTCATTTTGGAGAAGGTTTTCTCACACAAATAAGTAGTACCCAAAAACAGAAAACAGACCACGAGCAAATTTATGCAAATTATCAAATCGTGTCAGTGGAAGACTCTTATAAAATTCCAACAAACATGAGTTTTGATATTTGTTCTTAATTATATCACTGCATTGTAGATCAATCATTTCCATTTGAAGTTCCGGGGCTAGGGGTTTTAATGTCAGTATCAAAAGGATTCTGAAAAATCTAATTTGATTCGCAATGGCATCAAAGTCCTAGAAACGAGTATCAAAATTTATCTTCAAAGCACTCAAAGTTTCGATTGCAAAATCAATAGGAAACTCAGTCTCAGTAGTGTGGCTGAATATTTCACATGTTTTAAAATGTGAAAAATATTTACTTCGTAGTTGTGATTGAAACAGTCTCAATTTCTTCCGAAATGATTTGATATTAGTGTATAAATCAGGAAGATGTTGGTTTTCTCCTTGCAATCCCAAATTCAGTTCGTTCACATGTTTTGTCAAATCAACATAGAATGCTAACTTCCAGCCATGCGTTGTTTTGTAATTCAGTAAGAGGGCGATGCTTTTCATTCAAAAAATTTCGATCACTGCTCGAAGTTCAAAAAGCGCTGAAGGACTTTCCACAACTAAGCCAGCGTACGGCAGTATGATAAGGTAAGTCAGTTTCTCCAATCTCTTCAATAAATTGGCGGAATTGTCGGTGGTTCAGCCCAAGAGATCTGATAAAATTAACAGTTGATATATCTGGTTTCAGAACGTCAGACATATCCAAACATTTTCCGCACAAAGACTGTTGATGAATGATACAATGTAAGACTAATGGTTTTGAACCACCGTCATTTTCTACAGCCTCTGACACAAGAGCGACCACTCCTTTATCTTTCCCTCATGTTTTTGCCTCCATCAATTGTAATACATTTCAAGTTTTTCCATCGAAGGTTCTTTTGATTAATGGCCATTTCAACTCCTTTAAAAATATCTGTACCAGTAGTTGTGCCATGAATACTATACATATCAAGAAGTTCTTCGTGCACTTCATAGCTTTTATCTACTTCTCGAATATAAATCAACACCTGAGCAGTATCGACACATCCGTTGACTCATCCAAGGCCAAAGAAAACCACTCAAAATGTTCATTTTT
>JAHBCN010008013.1:0-40745 GCA_019359885.1 Listronotus oregonensis
GGAACAATTACTTTAGTGGGGAATGATATAGCTAACTTTTATCAAGAGAAAGTCAAAGCATTTATAATAGAAACTGCCAAAGTTTTGAAGGCGTATGGGGTTTAAATTCAAAAAATTACTTTGGGTTAAACCAAAACTAACCATCGGGTTTAGCCTCACCACCATCTGTTAATCAACATAAAAATTTAATACGTTAAAATAAAGAAAGCAAAGCAGTAACTGTGTCTCTAAACTATTTAAGAGGTCATCCATTTTAACTTATAAAATCAGTTTCGTAACACCTTGTCTTTTGGTTTAAATACGAACAGTTTGCAAAAAAAATATTGAAGTGTCAAGGCGTGTTTAAAAAAGATACTCCCATTAAGATGCCGTATTATTTTAAATAAAATAGACTTAGTAGATATAAAATATAAATTTACACAGTTACAAAGTACACTCCGTATTACCTACTTGTTTTAATATTTTATTTTATAGGCCTGGAATGCAGAAATTTATCAACCCAAATTGAAGCAAGGGTCGCAAGGTGCTTTGGTCGAAAATTCAAATTTTACGGTCGTATAAAACAAAAGTACCTATAAAATTGCCGTAAATATACATAGAAAATGTCTTTTTGTAACATAAGCAGATGTCGCTTTTTGGTTATTACTTTTATATTGAAATAAAAAATGTCCGCAAAAAAATCAGTGTTTAATAAAATTAATCGGTTTTTAAATTATGATAAAGTTATAGCAAAAAACAAAATTTTACAAATATAAATTAAAAAAAAGTCGGCGAATGTATTGGCCGATCTATTACTAAAAAACCAACAAACCTAAATTTTTTATATATTTTATAAGAGAATTCAGTATTTTTTTTTTTAATAAAATATAGGTTTAAATACCACTAATGAAAATCATTATTACCTTTTATTTAGGTAACTTCAGAAGAAAGATTTGAACAATATGCACATGTTTACTTAATATTCAGTGATTTTTCTGTGTTGGATTTGTTTGGTGTCATTTGTTTCATTCTTGTTTCATTGCATTATTATGCCTAGAGTTCGCAGACGCGCTAATTTCATTCAACTTTCCGAGTTTAAGAGGGTCAGATAATCGGGTTACGTAAAGCCGGATTTTCTTTTAGAGAAATCGCTAATCGGGTGAATCGAAACGAAACTACTATAATGAGGTGTTGTCGAGTTTGTTTCCAAGGCCGAAATCCACGAGTTAGAGGTACTCGACGGTAAAGACAGAGTACAGAGCGACAGGATCGCTGTCTGAGGCAACTAGCACTTAGATATTGATTTTTTACAGCGATAATGATTTGATTTGTTTGAGCACACATAATGACCCTGTATAGCCGGATTTAGGGCTGTGGAGGAACTTAAGCAGATTTCGTGAGGGGGGGTCTACATCTTATTATTCAAAAAAAGGTCCACCAGAACGAGTAATTATTTTCTCCTGCTGAATCCGAATACAAAACTCGCTTTTCCAGAAAAGTGGTCAGAAAATTGTTATAAACTATTTAATTGTTTGATACATTGTATCTAATAAACTATTGAAGATAGAGAAAAATTCTCAAATAATTTTCTGTTTCCTATAAAAAAAGAATCAAAATGGCGTTTTTTAAATTAAAATTCGCCAATTAAAACTGGAGATATTGCAAATTTAATGCAAAAATATTGCAAAATGACGATTTTTCCTAACTTTTCCGTCATAACTTGGCTTCTATTTAACGTAGAAAGGTCCACAGCCGCTCGTTTTAAACTTAAGGTCTTAGCTTTAAAATGAGACATGATAGACCTCCGAAATATTAATAGAAAAAAAGTTACAGCCTCGCTAACGGATTATTTTTGACAAACAATGTAGCGTAATTTGTTTAAAAGCATTTTTAACCAAGAAAAATTTAAAATATCACTGACAGAAGTTTGTGAAATCCGAGGTGAAATCATTCTTGTGCTCAAAACAAATATTTTGTACTATTGTGGTGGCCCCTCTCTTGTGGAGGCCCCGGGCCCGTAACCCCGCCTGCCCTTCCCCAAATCCAGGCCTGTGACCCGCAAAGAGAAGGAGACGTGGTGAAAGACGGAATGTCCAATTATCCATCGCACTGTGAGTATTATGGTATGGGGTGACATTGCCTACAGCAGCAGCTCCCGATAACTGTTCATTCGAGGTAACATGACTGCCACAAAGTTTTACAACCACATCTGTTTTTTTTGCAAACATTGCAAGATCCACTTTTTCAGGAGGATAACGCACGACCTCATGTCGCATATGTTAGTTTGGACTTTTTAGAAACGTCCGGTGTAAATCTGCTTCAGTGGCCTCCTCGATGTCCAGACCTATTCCCATCGAACATTGAAGGCTAAACGAAACCAAATTCAATGGTCTGAGATACAATACACCAGAAGACATTAATCGCCCATTCCAAATTAATGCCGCGACGACTTAACGAATGTGTAAAACAGGAGCTTTGACACATTATTAACATTAAGGTGGGATACTTCAGCTATTTTGCGAAATTTTAAGTTCAAGTTTTAATTATTTTCCATTCATCAGTAGACCTAAAAATTGTAAAAGTATGCTCAAAATTCCAGCACTCCCACTCGGTATTGCATTTTCTATGTCACTTATTATATTAGACATTAAATAACTTCATTACAAATTCCAGACATACTTTTATCTTAAAAAAAAACGTCCCAATATAACACATTATTTTCACTTTAAAGTATTAAAAAGTGACACACAAGGCCTCACTCCACTATCGTAGGAAGGTTAATTATTTACCATGCACTCCATCGCACTTCCTGCATGAAGCCCCATCTCCATTATATCTATGGCAAAGCAGCTCTTCATTAATGGAGAGCGTGTAATGGATAAAATTGGCAACTTATTTCCGGCATATTGTTGCATATAGAGCGTCTATTAAAACTACTTCATTATGCAGAAGGAATTTATTAAGGAAGGGGCGGTATTATCTAACATTTTTTATAAATAATATATAAAAAAATCTTAATATCGAATTATGATTTTTATTGCACATATGAGATAATTTGTATTATTTAAGATTTAATAACTATTGCTAAAGCAGCATTTGGATAATAAAAACCTTTTTCAATATTATCTGTTAATAAAAGTATGGCAAGGGCGTCGCCTTAAAAATTATGATTAAGGCTATGATAAATTTTAGTTATCACGTTTACATTTTTATTTAATACCTTTACACATCTGCTTACTTAAAAAAAATAATTCCCGTTTAAAAGTATAAAGCCCAAAAAATATGGAAACCTTTTTCTGCCTAAAAATATTATTATATATTAGCGCAGTAACTGAAGATCAGAAAGTATCCAAAGTTGTAAACCAATCTGTACAGTTTTCATTTGTGGTGCAATTCTCAGGTCTTCGCGGGTGCTTTCAAGCGAGAAAAAGTTTATTACGATTCCGACGTGGGAATCCGCAGAAAATGGCGCCGCAAAGTTCCAAATATGAGTTTCCCGCGAATATCTGCCAAAATATGCGAATTAGAGAATTTTTGTTCCGACAAAAAGTTAAGATCACCTCGAAATCTACAAAAATGATGTATACCATTTTTTTGCAACGCCAATATTATTCGCAAAAACGGCCATCGAAAAATCCACAACATTCCACACTGGACAAATGTGGTAGTAGTAGTTTCTTACTAAAAAATGCAGATGGGCAAATCAATTTTTTATCAAAACACAAGAAAGATGGTGAAGGAAATTTTCTGGGATCATTGAACACTGACTAAGGACTCATTATAAAAAAAAGAAATGTTAATAGCAATTAATGAGATACTCTTAAAATATTATGAAAAAAAACTTTGACCGCTTTTCATAATATTCTAGAAAAATCAGAATGGACCCAAACTCATATGCAATGATGAGTAAGGGTTTTCACATTCCGATAAAAATGAAAAAATGTACATTATTGCCCGAATAATGAAACAATTCGTCCGCCCGCTTATAAGTGAATCCATGAAGATGGCGGCATTCTAGCGGTAAAGAGGCAGCTGAAATGAGGGGACTTTTGGGTCCCGTTATCTCGAAAACTATCGACTTCTCGAAAAAAATTATAAGAATCATTTTTGTAGATTACAAAACAATCTTTATTTTTTGTAAAAACAAAAATTTTCAATTCGCATATTTTGGCAGATATTAGCGGTAAACCCATTTTTCTGGCCTCGACGGGCCATTTTCAGCCCTTTTCCACCTATTAATGTTGATAAACTTTTTTTCGCTTCGAAAGCATCCCCGAAGACCTAAGAATTGCGCCACAAGGAAAAACTGTACAGATTTATTTACAGCTTTGTCCCTTCATTTACTGGATTATATACATATTATAACCAAATTTGGGATGTTAGCATGAATAACAAAATGATGACAACCTGCATAAAAATGATGGCAGCAAGTGTTACAGTAACAACGTGACGTCAAAAATGTATATTTTTTAAAGTAATACGGAGTCGTGTGACATCTCTTTTTAAAGGTTTTTACATACTGAAAACAGCCACACATTTTTAGATTCTCGCGTCAAACTTGTAATAGCATCAATTTTTATTTTTCTTAGTGTTGTTTTAATATTCCAATTATCAATTAATTCCTCGTGGCATTTTAAAGCTGTAACAATTAACAACGATTTATATTTAACGTTTTTGTCAAGTTATAAAATGTCTGCCTGGTAATAGTCAATTCAATATTAAACATTACCTATAAAATTATTAAATTTATGGGCAAGCCTACAATACAAAACAAATTACCAAAAATGCAAGTTTATTTAGGTATTGAAATTGTCCACCTTAGACTTCTTGGCATATGAACAGTATTTTGTAAATTCTTCTCTGCCGTTATGGACCATTTTTGGAGTTATTTCTGCATAAGAATTGATGATGCGTTGGAAAAGTGTATCCAGGTTTCGAGGAAGCGTTTAAAAAAATTAAGATTTGACATAACCCCACAAAAAAATCAGAAAGGGTTAGGTCAGGTGACCTAGGTGGCCATTCTGTGGAACCACGATGACCGATCGATTAGATAATTGGCGTTAAGATATTTTTTAACACCCAGAAAATAGTGCGGTGGTGCTCCATCTTGCTGAAAAATAATATCTTATTGGAATTTTTGTGAATTTTGTGCCACAATATTCTTTATTAAGGAAGTAAGATGGGTTTTTCAGAAGCTCTAAATACCTCTTACCAGTAAAATTTTCTTTAAAATATAGGGCCAATAATACTCACATAGATCCCCATTACTCCCCCCAACATTTAATTTTTGGGGACGTTGTGTGTGGCCTTCTCAAAATTAACGGGGATTTACAGTTTTACATATTGACTCTACGTTAAGATAAAAAGTTGATTCGACACTAAAGTAAATGTGTTTAAGATAATTAGGATTTGCAGCAATTCGCTGTGTCATTGTTTTGCAAAATTCAATGCACCTCTCGAAGTCATCTTCTGTAATTTCGTGAACAATTTTTATTTTTTAGCGGTAAAAGTAATTCGATTATAGGATTTTTTCACGAATAAATACGAAATATCACATGTATTTGCCACCATATTAGTAGGTTACGTCGGATTGTGTACCATTTCAGCAAAACTTGGACTTTGGTTTCTTTGCTAATTTGTCGTCTTGCTGATCTTGGGGCATCTTTTACTGATCCTGTTTCTACAAATTTAGAGACCAGAGTCCGGCAGTATTTTCTGCAAATAGGACGTTTTGGAAATCGTTTGTTAAACATTTTTATAGAAGCATGCAAATTACGATAAGTTGTCCCGCAAATTAAAATACCTTTTTTCTTCAAGAGATTAAGACATAACCAGATAAAAATAATTCCTACTTTACATAAATAAAAGTAAAGTTGTTAGTTATTTTCAAACATTTAATTAATTGACTAAAGACTGTCCTTATTAAATTAATAACCACATTACAACCGTATTGTTTTTAGATCAAAACCAATAATGATATTTTATGATTATTAAATTCGGCACTAAAAACATTTTGCTTCAATAATTTATTATTGTAATAAAATTATTAATAATCTGTTTTCAGTTAATATTGGAAATAATAAATTATGTAAAATAAATTTCCTTTTGGCATGACTAGTTTATATTATTGTAATGTTAGGGGAGCGATACCAAATAGCAAATATTGATATAAATTGTTTATTTATAACAGAAAGTAGGTCGTATATTATTTACTTTTAATTTATCTATATAGAATAATGTAACAAAATTGTTATTTTACGGATAAATACATTACAATGACATGTTTAAATCTAATATAAACTATAGTGGTAAGATCAAAAGTGGATTATATTGGATTGGTTGCTGCAGTAAACCACAAATTAAAATTGCTAAAATTTTACTAACTGTAATTCATTACCCAAATTCTAAAATATGTTGCCGAAGTTATTTGTGAAAATAAAATGGTTCCCACTACAAACTAGGATTTTTTTACATAACCTACTAAAGTATGATACGCATTTTTTCTTAGAAAATATATTATAGCTGTATTAAAATATTTTATTTCATACTATCCTGTAAAACGCACTTTTATATACTTGGTTTTATTCCGGAAAATTTTATAAGAAATCAGATTTTCACCAACTTCCTCCTTTTATTAATTTTACCAAAAATGATCGTAAAATAACACTAATTTTCAACTAACTTTTCACTTTGACATAAATAAAAATAAAAACAGAACAGTTGCGTTTCTTAGATACATTCAACGCAATCTTTTTGTCAAATTTAAATATTCTGTCAGTATGCTGTTCAGCAAAATCTGAAATATTTTATAGTATTTTATCAGATATTGATCATAGTCCAGTAACTGAGGACCTAAAAGTACCCAAAGCTGTAAATAAATCTGTACAGTTTTTATTTGTGGCGCAATTCTCAGGTCTTTGCGGATGCTTTCGAGCGAGAAAAAGTTTATCACGATTCCGACGTGGAAACCCGCTGAAAATGGCCCCTAAAGTCCCAAAAATGAGTTTCCGCAAATATCTGCCAAAATATGCGGTTTAGAGAATTTTTGTATAAGCAAGAAATTAAGATCACCTCGAGATCAACAAAAATGGTCATCCATTTTTTTCGCAACACCAATATTTTTCGCAAAAACGGCCGTCGAAAAATCCATACACTGGATAGATGTGGTTAGTTGTGAGTCCGCGAGTCACTGGTGTGATGAATTTCCCTGATTTTTGCCAAATTATTGGACTTTATTAAAAAGAAAAAAGTACATTAAGAAACTGGACAATCTAAGCTTTCAAATGATGTGCATTAGGAAGCATTTCAATAGAGGATGAATTTTTAAATCGCGTTTATTCTAGATTTTTTAGAACTCCGGAAACGGCTAAAAATACAGATAGGCAAAACAATTTTTTATCAAAACGTCGAAAGATGGTGAAGGAAATTTTCTGGGATCATTGAACACTTGCTAAGGTCTCATTATAAAAAAGAAATGTTAATAACAAACCATTTTTTCAAAAACTATTAATAAATTAATGAGATACTCTCAAGATATTGAGAAAAAAAATTACCGCTTATTTTAATATTCTAGAAAAATCAGACTGGACCCAAACTCATATGCAATGATAGATACGTGTTTTTCCATTTCGATGAACTTTGAATCATTAAAAAATGTACATTATTGCCCGAGTAATGGAATAATTCGTCCGCGCGCTTATAAGTGACTCCATGAAGATAGTGGCATTCTAGCGGTAGAGCGGCAGCTGAAATGAGGAAACCTTTGGGTCCCGTTATCTCGAAAACTATTAATTTTTTGAAAAAAAGTATTTGGACCATTTTTGTAGATTACAAGGCGATCTTAAATTTTTGGAAAAACAAAAATTCTCTTTCTCGCATATTTTTCCAGATATTAGCGGGAAATCCATTTTTCGAGCCTTGATGGGCCATTTTCAGCCCTTTCCCACCTGTTAATGTTCATATAAATAATAAACTTTTTTTCGCTCAAAAGCATTCTCGAAGACCTAAAAATTGCGCCACAAGGGAAAACTGTACAGATTTATTTGCAGCTTTGTCCCTTCATTTATTTGACTAGTAATCACAGATTATCTATATAAATAAAAAAAAAGATGGGGAACTCTATTTTATCGGTCATTTTAGTTCGACTAGCCCCGCTGTGGCGCTAAAATCGATTGCGCGCGCTCAGATTTATTTAAAGTTTTAATTTAATTTTTGCGATAATCCGCAATGTGCCTATTTTACTCTAAAATTAAGGTAAAATAAACACATTAAATGCTTTTGCCATAAACAAGAAATAAAACAACACATTTATTATTATATTACATAATGTTATTTAAAAATTGCATTAAATGTCTTTTTTGTGTCACTTGTGGTTTTTGATGCTTGGTTTTGTATTTGGCCTTTCTGTTGTTTTTCTTATTTACATTCAAAATATGGGAATCTAAAAATAAAAATGTATTTAAACCTATAGGTAAAGGTAATTGCATTTTCACAAATATAACTGTTTTGTCTATTCCATAATGAAACTTTTTGTTGCAGTAAATTCCTATTTTGATAACAGTATCACTTTTCTTCGTTTTTTAAGGTGTATTATCAGAAATTTAAAAAAATCCGGTATCCCAAGTATAATTAAATTAAGTTAAGAAATTTTTAAATAGCAAACTCACCTGTAAATTCCTGGAAAAAAACGCTTTCCATTCAGTGTTCTTTAAAGAACAATTTGGCACACAACACTTAAAAACCATGATGTTTTACATTTCAATTTAATTATTAATTACCAAAAATTAAAAAATGTGACAAACAGTCGAATGTCTAAATTATAAATATAAATCACAGATTATGAATATTAATAAAAAAATTATAGTATATAAAACAAATGACAGTATGTTTTGACAGATCACAGATCGTCGACCGACAGAACTAGAAGATAGAGAATTAATGTGACAAGTGACGTTACACTAGCGACATAGCGGGACTAGTCAGTACTAGGAGTGCCCAGGCCCTGCTAGTAATCTCCTGACACTGATAACACCAGGTCCGGTATACAGGAGTTTTGAAATGTAAGAGAACAAAACTTCAAACGTTATTAGAAACCCGTTTATATTGAGATAATAAAATAAAGTTTTAAAAAGCATTGTCACTTTCCTAGAAAAAACTTATAACCCTAACATCAAAATTAATAGTAATTAACATAATAAGTGCATAAAATAATACTTTTTCCACGACGATACTTGTATTAACGACGCAGAATGAAGTTAGTAACAATAGTTACTTAGTATTACCCCTGTTTGCTAAATTGATTCTATTTATACAGTATTATATGGGAGTAATTAATGAAACACTGGCCAATCGGCTAAATTAAATATAACTGTTTTATTCTGGGGATTATAGAATATAAATCATTTAAATGTATAAATGACGCCCAAGGCAATAACGGTCTTTATATTTCGCTTTGATTAGTAACTGAATCATACTTAAAAAAACATATGGTTTTCAGAAAACCATATGTTTCTTCCTTACCTACATTGTTTCTTGGATTTGATTTTACTTTATATAAGGTTCTGGTATTGTATGGTCTCAATAATAAAACTAATCAATTTGCATTAAAGACAAAGATAAAGAAAACATTTAAATTTCTTTGCTGTTAATTTCTTTCTTGGTTATATTTTGCTTATAGTGGCACTAAACAAATTAATTAACCGTTTTCAATATCAAAGCCCAGATTTAGAACCAAAAACCATTTTTGTGTCCAATTTTTATTGGTATCCCAAGTTTTTTTTTTTAATTATGCCATTCCCCATATCTTAGAATTAGCGTACTGATAAAGACAGAGAAGAACATGTAAATTTGCATTTTTTTTGCTTTTAATCGGGTTTCTTTTTTTTATCGTGGCACTAAACAAAGTATTTTTCATTTTCAACATAAAAAGCTTAGATCTGAAACCAGAAAATATTTTCTCCTTTTAATTTTTTGATATTCTAAATTCCTATCCCCATTAAAACTGGCTAAAAAAGTAATTTTCCATGTTAGGGAAATATCGTACTGATTTTAAAAAACACAGTTATTAAATTGTAAGGTGAAATAACATATAACTTCCATTCTAACCAACTATTCTAAAAAGTAAACATATTCTTACCCTTATTATATATTTTCTTAAGTGGACTCTCATGCTTACCTAAAAAGAAAAAAATGAAAAAAATTAGTTACCAGAATTTTTCTACAATGGTCAGGTTTATTGTGTATTAAAACCATTACTATTTTTGAAAATTACAATAAACAAATTTACTGTTTTAAATATTATGTCCTAAATTATACAAAAACTTTAAAATGCAAAACTGAAATATTGTTTATTTAATCTTTAAAATTTCTTCATATTTGTAAAATGATGATTGTCACTAAGAATTTGTGATTTTTTAAAAGGTGTTTTTGGATTTGTTGTATGATCTGCAAATTATAAAGAGTCAATCGATTTTGTGTGTGCAAAATTCTATACTCTGAAATCCGAACCGAAGCCGTTCCGTCTGGCAAATTAGCCAAACAATATTTCGATAAAGAATCCACTGCAACAATGTAGATCGTATCTGTTTTTGTACTGTGATCGTTTAGTTATATACATGGTAATTAAAAAAAATGCAATTGCCTTATGGCTAAAAGTAAGAAAAAATGGTATATAACAACAAACCATTCCAAATTTTCATTGCTTTGAGACTTGGGCTGCAAGGGCGTTCTTCTAGAAACAGTCAGATAAATGACATTATCAAGAGAGCTCTGATTTCAGCTAAAAATCTTTCTGTGTTAGAGCCTCTTGGAGTTTGCAGAAGTGATGGAAAACTTGTAGATGGAATGACCTTAATTCCCTAGAAATATGGAAAACAATTACTTTGGGATGCTACTTGCAGCCATACACCTTCGAAATCCTATCTGGATAAAACTTCTAATTTAGTAGGTGCGGCTGCTCGCCTTGCCGAAAATAAAAAACATCCAAAATATAAAGCGCTTTTAGACCGCTTTATCTTTATTCCTTGTGCTGTTAAAACTCTTGGTCCTTTGGGTAATGACGCTAAGGGTTTTATAAAAGAAATTTGCAAAAAAATTCAATGAAAAAATCTCGAAGTTTCATTATCCAAAGAATTGGTTTAGCTGTGCAACGGGGTAATGCAGCATCGGTACTAGGTACAATTCAGGAAGTTCTAGGACTTAATGAAGTTTTTAATTTTTAAATATAGATTTAGTTAAAAAACGGCCACATTTGAAGGATACAAAGGGTGAAAGAAATTTTTTAATAATTGGGGTTTTTTCTTTATTTTTATTAATTGGAGTTTTATTTTAAATGAAACGTAATACAGTTAGAACATTGACCAAAATACACCGTCTGAGAATAAAACTTGGTTAGTGAGGTAGCTTCGGGCAACTTTATTATTTTTATTACCATTTTTGTGTCACAAATATTTCATATTAATATTATTATTATTGATAACTTGATACCTAAAAAAAGGTATTTTGATAAACTAAACGGGTTTCAAAATATTCTTATTTGAAACTTGCGTGATACTAAAAACATAACGTTTAAATTAAAGACAAAAGTAATTTTTATAAAAAATTTTCCTATATTTAATTTTCGGAACATGCAAGTTTAAAATTAGAATATCTCAAAAGCCGTTCACCATGTCAAGTAAATTCAGTTTTTTTTATATTACACTTAGCAGAAAATAAGTATTATATACCGAATTATCAATAATAGTAATACCAAAAAAATATGATAAAATAACGGTAAAAAATTAAATAAAACTACCAGTGGTCCATAACATTACCAAAAGTGTATCATCAGAAGAGGATTTTAGTCAATGACAGACCTGCACCAAATTTAACTTAAATCGAAACACTTGATGTAAAAATAAAAGAAAAATTAAAATTTTGTTTTTTTTTTCATTACCAATACATTTTTGTCCCATTTTTGGTCCAGGAATCTATGAATTACCTTTTCTTAATTATTTCTACCAATTTATATTTATTTATGTTTATTTTATTGGTTTATTTAATTTCCAAACAATTATACAGTTTATTATGGCGAATATAGTAACATAAAAAATTAATTAAACAATAATTAACTCTAACAAGAACTCGTTAATAAGACAGTCAAATATGTTTAATATATTTTTTATTTTTTTAAACAGTGATATTTTTTTTAATTTTTAAATTCTAATCTAGGGATAAGTTCTTATTCACATTGTATAGAAAGAAAACTTATTACAGAAATGCGTTGGATTTACTTTGATGATCCTAATCAAGTTTTTATATGTAAGCATAACTTAGTATAAAGTCATAAACGTTTTTATCGAACATAGAGTTTATATTGTTGAAACCGAACAGGCATGAAAACTCGCAACATTAATCTTCAAATGGATTTTTGTAACAGATAATGTAGTTTTTTTTAATTTTTATACAGACAGTGGAAAACTAGTCATTCTGTATAGGTTATTTCTATTCTGTATTAAAATAAATCAGAAAGTATTAACGGTTATTTGTCATTTTGGCACAATATTTTTTGTGTGGTCTTAATATATTCCAAACCTAAAGTTTACGATAGTTCCCATTACTAAAATAGATAATTAAATATTATAAAAATAACCAATTAAACAAAAAAGAACTAACCAGAATTTACCAGCTTATTGACCCAAACATTTTTTGAAAATAAATTTATAAATTTAAAAATATAATTAAAGATAACAGGGCTTTAAACTATAAATATATGTATATTCATTTATCATCTATAAAAGAATAAAAACTCTATCTATTAATATATATATATATATATATTAATATATATATATATATATATATATATATATATATATATATATATATATATATATATATATATATATATATATATATATATATATATATATATATATTATATATATATATATATATATATATATATATATATATATATATATATATATATATATATATCAGATACTAAGAGAGTAAGTTGATAATAATGAATCATACCTCAGTAATGCCTGTAAATCATCAAATAATTAAAATCCAAAATGCCTTTTGTAAGTCATCAAAAATTATGTAGAAAATGTTAAATAAAAAAAAGTCATCTGTAACAGTTGGTCTAAATTACATTTTGCTTTCCTGAACTACGACCTCGTTGAAATCGTAATTGACTACGAAACATAACCTTTCATGGTTCCATAAAGCATTCAGGAGGACGCAGCTCCGCATGGAAAGGTTATTACAGCATTCAACCCAAAAACAAAAAGGAAATTTCAAAAAAACTGAAAATAAATTACCGTAAATTGAGGTTGACCGATGGCTGCGCCAAATGTATGAGGAGCTGTCTGCCGCTGTTAAATAGACATCCAGAATTTTTGATGAAAAATGTGTACAAATTTGATGCAGTCGGTTGTTAAACCAGCATAAGAGATCTATGAGCTATAAAAACAAATGATTTTTTTAAAATACTTTTTTAAAAGTATAAAGATTTAATCAGTTATTATATGAACAAATTGAAGGATTACATTAAAAAGTTATTTCCGTTTTGTTTATGACAATTTTAACTTTATTTATTATTTTTCGTGTTTATATACTATATTTTTTATTTTTTATTTACTCTTGCCACGAGACACGACGTAAAAAGCCACCCTCTCGACGTGTCTTGAAAACTCAAGAGAAAATGGCTCTCTCGTCTAGGCAGCAATGCCCTTCTCTCGCTCGCGGTACCACCTCTACTCGCCTCGTCTCGGCACGTCTCGTCTCCCCACGACTTGTTTTTCTCGTAATAAAAATAATTTATATAAATACATATGTCTAAGCTCTTCAAGATAAAATTTAATAACTTTTATACTTTCATGTGTTTTAGAAATGTGTCATTGGTTTTTAAATCTAATCTAAAGTAGATCTAAAACAAGCTCCTGTTTGTGTTTAAATTAAAGGGATTTGAAAACAATTAAAAGAAAATCAGAAAATAATAGAAACACCATAGGTTTATAAATAGGTTCTAAAAACATGCGATCTTTACATTATATTGGAAAGTTTGTACCCATGGATAGACCTTTCATTACTTATTTTAGTAAATATCATACCATATATAGAAAAATTGTGAAAACTGCTAAAAAAATTATTATAAAAAATGGGATTTCGATATCATCAAATCCAAAAATAGCATGTTGGTCTATCAATAATCAATTAAGGTAATCTTCCTATAAACACTACATTCACCAGTCATTTCATGATTTTTGTTTATTATGTATCCACTGAATTATATGAAAAACATTTTACTATCAAAAAAAATTTAAATTTAATAAAAAAGTACACAACATTAAAAAAACCGCTAAAAAGGGGGATTTTTCTTCCTTTTAAAAGGGGTGATCAAGTACAACCCATTGGAAAAATACCATAGGAAGCGCCCAACATTGATCGAAAAATTTTTTTTAAAATGGAAAATAAAGCTTACCCCCCTTCCACTCTAATTTCTTGTTAAGGCAGGTGCTTCGTTTAAACGCTAAAACAACATGGGAAATGGAAAAGCTCTTCAGTAGTAAGGTATATAAAGAAAATTTTTTCCCAAAAAAAAAGTAGCCAAAATGATTGCCAATTCAGTTAATTCCTTAATTCCTATCGATATTGAAAATTTTTTTGGACTATTCTTTAAAAAAGGGTTAGTGCTACCACCGCTGCTACCATCACCACCGACCATTCTATAGTGGGATCGCTCATTTTCGGGCTTTTTTTAAAATTGAAATTTTTTATTTTGGAAATAAAGTTTTTTTTAGTATTGTTTAAAAAAAATTATTTTTTGTATAAACGATCTTTATTGTGAGAGAAATAAAATTGGATAACAATAAAATTTCCATATTAGCGCATTGGGCATTATAAGCGGGCATTATCATAATGCCCGCTTATAATCCCATTATTGCATATTATTTATATATATTCCGTTTCTAAAGGTATTATAGATCAATAATAGATAAGGTAAAACATAAAATAATTAATAAGCTTTAGGTTGGGATAATCCAGCAATTAAAATATTTTTCTAATTTTCTAATTTAGCTTTAGAAGCTTTTGCTATTACAATAAATTTACCTTTTATGAATGGCGAATTTCTTTAATGTTTAAAAGCTGCTATAATTATTTTAATTTATAAAGGAGGAGATTGTGATACACCGTCTTATATTAAAACAATTAGTTTCTAAAATACTACTTTAAAAAAAGTAGGCTATTTTTTTTTTTATAAATACATACTTACAGAGTAACAAACTCCAAATAGTACAAAAATGAAAATATTAGTTCAGGAATGTTAACATAGAATAATAGAATGAAAAATACAAAACAAAATACAGAATTTATACTAGCTATTTCTGACTCTAGTTCTAAAATGTCTCTAAACCACATGTAAACAAATCAATAGCCTGAAAGTTTTTATCGTAGTTTTCATTATTCGGTTTCAAACGATTGATGTCCATAATTTGTTCTATGATACCCATTGTAAAAATTTTGAACTGACCTAGTGGTTCTCTGGGATATCCAGAAACTATTGCCCAGTAACTCACTAGAGTTTATTATGCCATTTACTATTTTATACAAAAACACAGCTTGTGCACTTTCTTTACGTTTTTTAAGACTTTAAAGACCAGCTAATTGAATCCGATACAGAATAGGGCACATTTTTATATGGGAATCTCAATTTGTATAATAAAAACTTAGTAAACCTATTTTGAACTCTCTTAATTGTTCTATTTTGGTATTGATAACAAGGACACCATACAACGCTATTATATTCTAAGATGCTACGAACAATACAGTTATACACAGACTTAATGGCTCTAATATCGTAGATGTTTGAACAGACTCGTCTTAAATCCCAACATTCTTGAAGCTTTCAGAGAAATGCTATCAATATGCTTACTAAAACTTAAGTCATGGAAAAAATTACTCCTAAATCATTAAAATTATTTACAGATTCTACGATTACATTTTTAATTGAGTATACATTTATCACAGGACTTTTACATTTATAAAAACGCAGAACTTTCATTTATCGACATTTAGTTGTAAACGACTAGAGTCACACCATTTGACTAGATTCATTAAGTCTTGTTGAATTTTAATAGAATCCTCAAAGATTTCCAGTCCAAAACAGTTTTAAGTCGTACATGATAACATTTACAGTATTTTAAGACAGAAACTACATCATTTATAAAAAACAAAAATAAAATTGGGCCTAAGTGGGACCCTTGTGGCACACCTGAAGTCACTTTAATTTCACGAGACACTATACTTCCGACCTTCACAACTTGAGGTCTGATTCGAGAGGTACGAACTTATCCACTGATAAATCGGAGCCATCCCATCTGAAAAAGTCTTTCAAAGAAGTCCATGATTAACCCGATCAATGCTTTAGATAGGTCGGTGTAGATGACATCAACCTGTAATCCATCCTCAACACTATTAAACAAATAATCATGGAAAAAGCCCAAATTGGTAGCAGTCGATCTTCCCTTAAAAAATCCATGCTGCTCAGGTGAAATTTGATTTTTTAAAGGTTTCAAATAGATCGTCGGTGATTATTGATTCAAATACTTTGGATATAATAGGCAGCAAGGATATTCCTCGGTAATTTTTAATGTCCTTTTTTGAACCAGATTTATGAATTGGAATAAGCCAGGATTTCTTCTATGGTTGGAAAAGAACCATTCTAAAAGATAGCTGGTAAATAAGGCTCAATGGACCTGCAAGGGAGTTAGAGCACCTCTTAAGACAAAGTGCAGGAATACCATCTGCACTTATTTTTGTGTCCAAAAGGCTTAGTCTCTTACTAATTTCACTTGTAGTAAGCAAGGGATGTGGACGAGATGCTCTGGTTGGTATAGGCAGACATTCTGAATTCTGATTGAGTTGTTCAGTATAGCAACTTTCAAAAATACTCGGCAAGGCCATCTGCAATACTTTGTGGTGTATTCTTAATTTCATCATTTAAAATCATAGACCTGGGAATACAATTTTGATCTTTTCTTAAAGAATTCACAAAGACCAAAAATACTTTATATTAATGGAACCATTTGCTCGGTGTTTGAGATGTACAGTAAATAACTTAGATCTATTAATCATTTAGATTCTTTTCTTAGTTTGGAATAACTTACATAAGCAGACTGTTGTTGGGAGAGATTTTATTTTTTGATATGCCTTGTTTTTCTGTTTAATTACCTTAATAGTTTCATTAGTATACCATTTTGGGTATCTGTTTCGTTTAAGCCGTTGTTTTGGAACATATCTTTTAATCCCTTCAAATAAAATACTGTAAAATAATTCCACAGCATAGTCAACATCAACGTATTATTCAACCATTTCCAGTCAATACCAATTAAATAATCATTTAAACCACAGTAGTCTGCCTTGTCAAAATTATAAATTGTACATCGTCAGTGTTTAAAACAGGAAACGTTGATAATGAGAACTTCATTTCCAATGGGATGTGATGCTGCACAACATTACTAAGAGGTATCAAGGCCTCTTCCACAGACATTTCAACTTCGTCACCAAAGATAAGATCCAAATATTTACCAAACTCATTCGGGATATGATTCATTTGTTGCAGTTCGTTACAGAACATTCCACTTATAGTGTTCTGCCACAAGCGAAGATAAACTGCTAGGAACTAGAGCACCCTCTTCACTTACCCATCTGATGGTTGTCAAGTTAAAATCATCTGTAATGACTATTTTAGCGTTTCTATATCGTTTACGAAATATTTCCAGTTTTTCAAGATAGTTTTTGTAGATTCGACGCTTGAATTTGGGGGAAATAAACACATCCAATTATGACTGATAGTTCGTTGATCCTTAATAATACTCATAGATCCTCAAAACTACTATCGTCAGAACCAGAAATAAGGTAGCATCACCCAAATCAGACCTAATAGCGATCAATGTGCCACCTTCTCTTTTACAGTTTAGAACATCATACTTTCTATCTGATCTAAAATACGGTATAGTTTGAATCATTTCTGTGCTGTTGATACATTCGGTTAGCCAGGTCTCGCTTAAGGATATCCAGTCATAATTTGCTGCTTTTACGGCATTGTTTAACTCGATCGTTTTAGTGCGAAGTCCTCCAACATTCTGGTAGTAAGTTAAGAATGTGTTGTATTCTTCAATTGTGAGGTTTTTGTCTGCGATTGTGTAAAAAATTTGGCTCAAAATTTGGCATGATATGGTTTTTTATTAAATACATTATCAACTCTTTTTTATTGTTGTAATCAATAGAGCCATTCTTGTTTGCTGATAAAAGAGGAACAAAGGCAATATTCTTTTCTTGTAAATAATTTTAGCTACAGAATTTTGAAGATGGATAGAGTTGTTCAAAACAGGTCGATTCAAATGATAACTGCATCCAACAATAACTAAATTGGTTTTTCTGTAACAGAAATTAATTTCTGAATCCCTTCTTTTGTTATTGATTTTCCATTAATTGCATTGTAGTCTGGAAGGAAAATAATCCGAAGTCATCTTTGGTCAGTTCTCTGCTTAAATGTTGACAATTATCAACTATTTCGTTAAAAGGAGATTCTTATTAACCTGACAATTTATGTCAAATACTCCAATCATATCTTTAAGTTGCCAGTGTACCTCTTACATTTTGTCCCCCATAATAAGCAGCTGTTTCTTTTTCTCCGGTAACATTTTGGCAGTCATTCTTGTGGGATGCATCTGTTTGCTAGTCTGTGCGTTTTTAAAACTGGCTATGGTTTGTTTTAGTTTTTTAATGTCAGTTGCGTAGAAGAGGGTTATCTAGATAAAATTTCAAATACAATTTGTAATACAAATGGACTACTTTTTTGTATTAAAATCTGTATCGTCTTTAACAGGCGAAACTAGAATATTTCTATATAAAAATAAAGAAACTATTTTTTAAATATCTTTAACAAAATTTATAAAAAAGTTATTTTAAGATGATACCGATTTTAAGATTTTAAATTAAAGTAAATAGATGTTATTTAAAATATTGCCCGACTACTGTCTGAACTTGCATTTTCTTTCCTTGCAGCGAAATAAGCGGTAGGAAGGCGTGTAAGAAAATAAGCTTTTAGGGTGTTACTTACGGAATACCTGCATGTCGATACGACTTAGTAAAAATAAGATGGCTTTTTACAAGACAAAGGATTTTTGCCGCGAAATAATCTATTTATCTTTAAGAATATTATTATTTTTTCGTTTTTTTTTAACTTTTATGTTTATTTTTAATGATCGGGTCACATATTTTTAAAATAATTTGTTATTTTGACAAGGAGAAAAATGTTTAATCTATGTTGCAGTGATTTTACAACAATACTGAAAACATAGATAACAAAAATATTTGTAATTTTAAAAGAGAAATTTAAATACGTTTGATTTTGATTAATATTAAATATTTTAAAAGTTTTTATTTTCTTATACCCTGAAAATAAAGTCGCAGAAACGTTTATAACTTTATTACAGTTTTTGATGTCGAGAAGAGACAAGAATTATTTTGTGATAGATAAATCCGCCACATATATATATATATATATATATATATATATATATATATATATATATATATATATATATATATATATATATATATATATATATATATATATATATATATAGAACATATCTCCATTTTTAAAGTAAAATATTAATTGGGAATAAAATGATATACCCGCTAAAAGCTTTTATGGAGAAATCGATTCAAAACCCCAAAAATTTATTCGCGAAATTTAAACAACACTTAATGTCTCCATACTTTATTAATCATCTGTCAGCCCCAGGGCATAGTAATTGACCCTTCATTTCCTCCATTTTGCTTTTTTCGGGACTACACAAATGTGCCCCTGTTATAAACTTTTGAATCGGTGTCCTCCTAAATGTTTTATGGAGACATGAAACTTTATGCCCCGGTTTTGTTGCGATTTCAATGAGGTTTGAGGACGAGAAGTCAATCAAAAATTATTTTAACTAAAATCATGCGGTAAGTAGAGTTACACGCACTATTTTTAGTGCGGTAACTACCACTTTACCGCACTAGTGAGGTTTCTGAAAAATTGAATTTTGCTGTATAGTATTTGTCTTGTTTATTGTTTTAGAAAATCTCAATAAGTACAAAATTTTTTATAGTTAAATTTGACTTACTATCGTTTCCAATGTTCGTTGACATGAATTTTTTTGAATAACACCATTTAAAAATAGATCATATTCTTTCTTGTAGCGGGCACTAGACTTTTTAAGATAATACCTAAATTTGTTGTAGCAGCATTCCCTACCTTGGAAATTTCCGATTTTTCTAAGCTTTCGCGAAGATGGATTCATATTCAGTTAGGATTTACTTCTATGTTGGCAGAAACGACATTAGAAACAAAATTTTTTATTGCTGTTTTAATCTTACAAGGCAACTTTGTTTTCACAAAAATGGTTTGTGATTTTTTATTTAAAAAACCGCTGTCTAACAATTTGTTGTCAGATTATGAAGACACTGAAACAGTTATTATTAAAAAATTGAATACTTTTGGAATGAATTTAAAATGTCAAGCCACGGCTTGCAAACTTCACTTGCATGCGCTAAAAATCTAGCCTTCCAATTTAACGGATTGGGCTAATAGGGCTATAAGACCCAACACTTCTTCACGCAGTAAACCATCTTTAACAACGGTTTGTAGAGCTTATCCACCTTTTTATTCCTCGGGTGACGGATAGAATTAAAAATTTCTAAGAAGTTACTTTAAGCCGATTTTTCGACCAACAAGAAAAATACAACAATCCTTCAGATCGGCCTTTCACGTGTAGAAAGGTGTACCTAGAAACCAGGAAAAGATCCATGGCTACGAGAATGAAAGAACATCAAAGAAGAAACTGTAGACTGGGACAGACGAAAAAATTGGCAGTGATGGAATACCTACTCAGTGAAGGGAACATAAGATTATTTTTGGGGAGGTTAAGCTGCTATACAAGGAACCTAATGAGGAAGAGAGAGAGATGCGAGAGAAACACACTGCAAATTCCGCTATCCTGGGACAAATCAACAGTTATAAAGGATATCAGAAAATATAGCAGCGAGCATATATCCCAAGTTATAGATAACAATTAAAGTTTGAAGGTGCTACGGAGAAAACTTAGCTGAAGGTACAAGAAACATTTGCAAACTTCATGATAAAAGTGGGACAACAAAAACCAATAGACAGAACATTTTTGAGATTGTAGAAGACTTTTACAAAAAGCTTTATAAAAAAGACGAGGAACTTCTTAATCCAAGGCAGGTAACGAAAATTCAAAATGTAGATTCTGAAGATATCCCTACAATAACAGTTACTGCAATAAAGCTTGCCTCTCTTAAATAAAAAACAATAAATCACCTGATGATAACGATAAGTTATCGAATCAATTAAAGAAGGAGGCGATGCTTTAACACGCATACTTCAAAAACTCTTTAACGCATGTCTTCTGAAAGGTACAAACGCCTCTCAGTGGCACTATGCTGTGATTGTTTTCATGCATATGAAGGGCGATATTGCCGATTTAAGAAACTATCGACCCATTAGCCTTTTATCTCATCTTTACAAGCTATTTATGAAAATAATAGCAAAGAGACTTACAAATAAACTGGACAGTTACCAACCGCGAGAACAGGCTGGATTCCGTGGAGGTTATGGTACAAACGATCACTTGCAGGTCATTAAAACTCTAATAGAGAAATGTGTAAAATATAACAAGCCACTTATACTTATATTTGTAGACTACGAGAAAGCGTTTGATACCATAGACCAACACCGAATGCTCCAAGCTCTAGCTCAATGTTAAATCGACCATCGATACACCGCAATAATTGAAAATATCTATGAAACAGCAACTGCATGTGTAAGACTCTATGAGGATACAAACAAATTTAAAATAAAACGCGGTGTTCGGCAGGGTGTGCCGATATCTCCAAAGTTATTTACTACTTTGCTGGAATACGTGTGTAAACAAATAAATTGGGACAACATGGGAGTGAACATAAACGGAGAAGATCTAAATCTTGAAATTTGCAGATGATATTGTTTTAATATCAGACAGCATTGACAAAGCCACGCAAATGTTGGAAAGACTTTAACAAACCTCAAAAATGGGTGGATTGAAGATAAATATTTCGAAGACCCAATTTATGACCAACCTTTTGGCAAGTGGAAAAATTCCCTTGATAAGCGATGAAATTGAACAGGTGACTTCATATAAATATCTCGGTCATGAACTTCGTATAGATCGAGACAATCAAACAACCGAGATCCAAAGGGCCTGGCATGGGCGGCTTTTGGTAACCTGAAAGATGTATTTAAATCACAAATATCCATAAGCTTAAAAAGAAAAGCATTTGACCAATGCGTTTTGTCAGTGATGACACATGAAACAGAGACACTAACTTCAACTAAGAAGATAGTAAACAAAATACAAGTAACGTAGCGTGCTATGGAGAGGTCAATGTTGTGCGTCAGTCTTAGGGATCGAATCCCAAACAATGAAGTAAGGAGAAGGTCCGGTGTTGCGGATGCCATAAGAAGAATCACTGCATTGCAATGAAACTGGGCTGGACACATCGCAAGGATGACAGGTAATCGATGGACCAGAAAAATCTTCGAATGGAGAATGAGAAATGGGGCCTACCAAAGTAGGGGATGTCCGCCAACAAGATGGACCGATGATATAAAACGCATCACACCGAACTGGATGCAGTCGGCGCAGTGCCGCTATCAGTGGAACAGATTACGAGAGGCTTATGTTCAGCAGTGGACGCAATTGGGCTTATGATGATGATGATGATGATGACAAGCTGCTCGCATCTAACTCTGGATATCACAGTCGCCTTGTACGGAAGCAATAGAAATTACAAACATACGGATAATTTCCATAGTAATGAAAAATCTTAAAACTTAATCAAAGTTAAAACCTAATACTCAAAAATACGAGAACAACTCAGCACAGTAACATAGTAACCAATGAGTATGCGCCTGGATCCCAAGCCCTGCCTCCTTCACCTAGGTATAAATACAGCCTAAGTTCAGGTGTACGTCAGTCTGCAACCAGCATCGGAAATCGCAGAACCTCAAAAGAAGCTTGCTACTCGTACTAGCGAAACGTCAGAAAGTAATTCCAACCAACGACGACCTTAATGCCCGACTAAAAATTCTTTTAGTCTATCGTCATTGACAAAAACAGCCTAAAAGATTCTAAAACTAGAAACTCCATTACTAAATAATATTGTTTACGTAAAAATAAATAAAATACAGCATGCGATAATTCTTATAGTAAATCCAATTCGAAGATTGGTTTCTCCGCGGGATTTTATGGTCTTCTGGTCTATAACAAAACTATAAACATAAGAATTTTGTTGCTCCTATATATGAGATATATGCATGATCTATGAATAATTTTATGGGGATGTCTGGCCAGAAGTATAAAAACTTGATTGAATTTTCGATAATAAAGCTAAAGCAGTTTTTGTTATATGGTTGATTTACATGAAGATACAATGTCTGAAAAACATATCTTGGAAAAATATTGTACAGGAGGTAAGAGCTTTCAGCAAAATAGGAGGCTGAGATGCCTGGATGGATAATAAAAAAACCATAACTTAAATGTTAAACCTTGTAACGGTGAAAAGCCAAGGAATTTAACACTTTCTGTTACCCTCAATTAAGTAATTAGTTGTTTAAGTTTATGGCGGGACTAATTCAACTTGAGCTTTGAGATGCAGGAAAGTTTTTTTCAAGTAAACTTATAGCTACTCTTAAAGCTACGATTTATACAGGGTGTCTCTAAAAGGTCCGTACAAAATGCTACCACAAATTTCTTGGGCCAAAATAGAACGATCTAACGCAATTACCTTACTCGAAAAGTTGATCGTTTCGATACAGGGTGTATTAGTTTCCATTTTATTTTAGTTATTTTTACATAATATGGGGTCATCATAAAGTAAGGGGGTATACTTTAAAGTCTTATATAATTTTAAAAATTAAGCTAGTAGCAAAAAGTAAATTGAATCTAGTTGCCTCAATAATTGGATTTTACTGTATCTATGGGAAACAAAACAGTTGTCGTGTCAACTGCTTTCAACAGTTGTCAGACGTAATCATCGCAACTTATAGAATTATTATTAAAGTAAACCGCACGTAAACGTAAATTCAAACAATTTAAACTTTAATAATATGGATCTACAAACAAGAATTGGTTTAGTACAATGTTATTACGAATGCGGTAGAAGTTACACTGCTGGATTACGAAAATGGGTTTGAGAGCAGGACCTTGTCAAATGAAAACGTATAGTAATTTGATAAGCAAATTTGAAAAAACAGGGGCTGTAACTGACCAGGAGACCTGAGATCAGGAAGACCAAGAATTAGCGATGTTCAAGTTGCAAAAGTTCTTCGGGAAAATCAAAACATAGCCAACACTAATCTGCTAGCAATCAGTAGTGTGAATACGATATCTAAACGACTGCAAATGCCATACACCACGGTTTGGAAAATTTTACGCAAAATTCTAAAAATGTATCCATATAAACTGAAACTGCTGTTTGAATTAAAAGATGCCGATTTTCCTATCAGGTATAATTTTTCTTTACGAATATTGGCTTAGATGGAAATTGAACCCGAATGGCTATCCCGTATTTTATGGACAGATGAGCCCATTTCTCTTTAAATGGTGGAGTCAATACGAAAAACTGTAGAAAATGGTCAACAGATAATCTACATGAAATTGTTCAGGAAGGTCTTCATGATAAGAAAGTCACCGTTTGGTGCGGTTTAACAGCTAATTATCTTTGGTCCATACTTCTTTGAGAGATACAGAATGGAGAGGCCGTATCTGTAACTGTTACTGGCGAACGATACCTGCAGATAATACTAGACTATGCCATTCCACCAAGGAATTGACAATATGACTTTTATGCAGGACGGAGCACCCCACGCATATTTACCGACTAGTTAAAGAATTGTTAACTGCCGTTTTTTAAGATCGTGTTATAAGCAGACATTTTGTAAATTCATGGCCTTTAAGATCGCCTGATCTTAACCCAACGGATTACTGGATGTGGAGCTATTTAAAAAATTTAGTGTTTAGAACACGACCAACAACGCTGGAGGAATTAAAACACTCTATTAGAGAGCCAATTGCTCCAATTCAACCAGAAATGCTAAATAACGCTGTGTACAATTTGGAGGAACGATTGGTAATCGTACATCAGCAAAATGGACGACATATCGAATATTTGCGTTAACCACTGTTGGACATATGAAATTTTATTATTAAGGTAATCGATTATCTTTCACATTTTGTTGTTAACTTAATGTGTTAAAAATACATAATAATCTGAAATATATCCCTTACTTTATAATAACCTTGTATTTTTAATAATAAAAATATTTCCAAAAAATTCGTTATTGGGAGATTTTGTAGGGTGGGGAATCGAAATCCGCTCACATTTTTGTTGTAAAATGTAGAGGGAGCCAACTACAGTTCTTTGCCTATGTTCAAAATGCCATATATTTATTTTAACCAAATTGTTTGTAAAAATGAAGGAAGATTCATTAATAGAGACAGATCAGTAAAAAACTTTTCAAGTCAAAAAAGAGTGAACAGCAAATAGAGGAAAGAACTTAGTGTAAGTTTAGATCTCAGTACAACAATATTAACATAAATAATATAAATTACGTTATTTTACGGTACCTTCCATGTCAGCACAAATGCCTGCCCTAAATGCCTAAATATTGCATTAAAAAATCCTTTAACAATTTTTAAATTGGATTTACAACCGCTGATATGATTTCACGTGGCAACGATCATCTGTCAGTGTCAGTTCATGATAATTTACCCTAAATATTTCTCCATTTAGCTTTTTTTGTGATTTGTGCAACAGAACATTATATTCGCGTTGTTCGTAATATCATTTTGAAAAAGTATCCTCCCAAAAATGGTTTATGAAAACATAAAAGTTAATGTTTCAAATATGTGTTGTGCCGATAACAACGAGGTCTTATACTAAGAAGACAATTTGTGGGAATTCTTATTTAAATCTTCAAATTTTTAATAGTTACCGAAATTTTTCGGTAATAATTAAATTATTTTCTTAATTTTCTCAAGTCGTAGTTAAGGAGGATGGAATAAAAAGTTTTCGGCCTAACCCACAGAGGGCGCGAGTTGCCGTTATATGCCGCATATTGAATTAGCCTCATGCTTTGCTAGTTTATTTTCTATGTTTGGAAAGAGCGTATCAAGTGGTTTATATTTTATAGTTGTTTAAAGTTATAAAGTTTAACATTTTTTTTAGGCATGAAAAACATTTTAATACGTGCAGTTAATTAGTGATGAGCAAAGCAAGACCAAGACCATTGATGGTTTTGGGTTGGTCTTGGTCTTGCTAGCCAAGAGTCTTGACTGGTCTTGCTTTTTTGGTAGTAATAATTTAAACTAAGCAATCTTAAATAAAATATATTTTTTAATACTTACAAATAAATAAAGATACTATATTTTTGCTTTAAAAATTGTAAAATATACCAATTTTAACCTTACATGTACATTTAAATTATTTGATTAAAAGGATATTTTAAATGTAGGGTTTATTTATTTATAGCGCTTCATTTTAGTGATAGGAAATATTTAAATTTTCTTTCAAGAAGCATATAAAATTACAATACTGAGTACTCTGAGGGCAGAAAAAAAACTTTAATTTCAACCAGATGTGAAATTTCCATGAAAATGATTCTGATATGTAAAAATTGGTTTCTAATTAAAAAAAAAAGGTATTTAGGAAGCTTTTCAGTTCAACTAAACTTTCTATGTTCAAATTAGTCAAACATTTGCCGTACAAAGTTTGTACAAATACTTTATAAACATTCTGCATATACAAGGTGGCTCGATAGTGCGACAAAGATCGATATATCCAAAACCGTTCATAATGGTAAAAAACTGAATGTACAAAAATTATAGAAAAAAGGGCGTAAAATGTAAATATTTTCTATTTCAGAATTTTCAAAATCCACTACCACTCAAGAAAACTTCCTTATTTTTAGCTTTTAACCTAAAATAGAAAAATTATAGCAAAAAATTCATTTAAAAAAATCGCTTCCCTGTATATTATGCTGGATATTCTTGAACTGTCATATAGGTACAATGTCGACGTAGATGGTTTTTTATATATCATTTTCGGTTTTGATAAAAATGACGTCATCATTATACTTTTGGCATTGTTTTGACTTTTTCGTCTAAACCGGAAGTGAAATTTAAAATCCATTTATATAAAAAGTATTCCTATATAAAATGACAAATATATTTTTTATTAAACCATCACTTTAACATTTATATCTTAGTTTAAAGGAGCAATCTAATGATGCCACTTCTTACAATGAGGCACAAAAATAATGTTTTCCTGGATTTTGGAAATTTTTGATCCAGTAAGTGGCATAATTAAAAAAACATTAGGAATAGGTAAGTAATTTTCAGCTTCTATAACTTTTGTACTCTTAGTTTTTCTCTGTCGTAAACGGTTTTGGAGATATCGAGCTTTGTCGGACCATTGAGTCACAATCTTATTATTTTTGAAACATGTTACTGAATCTACTTGTTATCGTTTTTAGATAATTTTATTAAAAAACAAAGTGATCGATTTAATTATTATTTTATTAAAAAAACCTGTTACTCATAAAATTGAATATTATAATTTAAAAAAAAGTGACAAAAGTGCAAGAGTCTTGCAGGTCGGTCTTGGTCTTGCGTAGTCTTGCACCCCTCGGTCTTGGTCTTGGTCTTGGTCTTGCATACCCTGGTCTTGGTCTTGGTCTTGCAAGCGAGAAGGCGGTCTTGGTCTCGGTCTTGGTCTTACTGCAAGACCGAGACCAAGACCAAGACCAAGACCGGTCTCGCTCATCACTATCTGCAGGTAAATGACCGTATCGGTTTATTGGGTATTCTCGATTTTTCGCTGTGCGACCTCCAATTTTGACTTTAGATTTGTGTTCAGCGGAAAAACATACGTCAGAAAATCTTAGTCTGACACCCAGCACACACCACTTTTTTTGTGGACCTGTGATATTACTAATTCTTGGATGCCTTCATGCCAATTAAAACCTGATAAAAAATGGTTTTGTAATATAATTAGATTCTGTCAACTAACTGCAGCAATGTCATAAAAGCCTTAAGGTAACAAGAATATTAGGACACGCATCCAACAAACTCGATGAAGATATTTCCAAGGCAATTTCAAGCTCATCGCAAATACATGGCCTTTAGTCTTTGCCTCATCTTTAATAAACCTGGTTTCCTTTATGCAGCAGGATTTGGTGCATAATTATAGCTGCGTTCAAAATTTACATTTATTCACATAAAATAGGTGCACTGAATATGTTTTGCTTAGTTTCAGAAAAGCAAACACAGCAAAACAGACAACTAACTATTTTCTTTTCGTTGGCCCAAATTCGCACTTAGTTTATAGTTTATGAAAAATAGGATCCTTTGCAGTAAATGTATAGAACATTTATTGAAATATATATTTTTTGAAATTAAAGATTAATTAATTACGTAAATTTTAAAATATGTGTTTATAGGTGTTCTAAAAACATTCTCTTTAAAACAATTCTTGGATTTCTTTAGGAATAAAAAGCAATTTATCTTAAGCTCCTTTTAATGGATCATATATTCAGGGTATTTTTTATTTGATTGCCGATACTTGTTAATCCTTGGGTGATTTAAAAGTTTATATCAACATATGTCCTAAACCTCTTAATTTTTAAGCTACAAGGTATTACAGTTTAAAAAAAATATTTGGGTTTGGTGGTATAGGTACCATCGACTTTTGAATTTTTTTAAATTTTCACATAAAGCTTACCTTCTCCAGGGTAGTTTTCGATAAAAAAATCTTTGAATGAACTAGGTTTAAATTTTTATTTTTCATTTAATTTAAATTAAAAATATATTCTCAAAAATAGATTTTCTTTTATACCGAGTGGTTTTTTTTGCGATGATAACAGAAGTAATTAATCATTAAACTAACATAAACTCATAATGATATTTTTACATAATTGAACAACTTTATAGGAAGGTGAAAAACACACTTAAAAACTGTCTAAAAATACGTTTTAACACAACACATTGAAACTAAAAGCTAATGTTTTTTAATTAGATGCTCAAACAGACCTCCGTTTACTGCTAAGCAATATCCTAAACAGTTATAAAATTTATTTCTTACATTATGAAGTTGAAATGCCGATAGTCGATCGCACTCCGCTGAAATTGAAACTTTTAATTCTTCTAAATTTTGATAACTCAAATTTGTATAAATAACATTTTTGATATGACCCCAAAGAAAGAAGTCGTTTGGATCAGAAGATCTAGTGGCCAATTTATGGTGTAATTTGGTCCTATAGTGAGTCCATTGAAAACATTTTGAACATATTCCCTTACTTCTCGTGAATTGTGTGCAGGACAACCATCCATTTGAAACCAAATGTCAGGTGCAACTTCTTCCAATGCCAGCCCCACTTGATTTTGTAATAGTTCTAAAAAAGTTTCTGTTCCCAAATTGTGATTCAAGAAAAAAGGTCCAATAATCCGATGTCCAAATATACCCGCCCAAACGTTTACCTTTTGAGGGTATTGAGTCCTTGTAGATACAAATCTGGCGCCATTTTATTTGCTCCAGTATCTGATGTTTTGAACGTTTGGTTTATTGTTTAATGTGAAGGTGCATTCGTCACTAAAACAAATATGCTAAGAAGTCCCTATCGTTATTCGCCATTTCCATAACTTTAAAACAAAAATCTGCTCTTCGGATCTCATCGCCTTCCCTTAATTCCTGATGTCTTTGATATTTGTACAGATGATATTTATATTTCTTTAATTTGCGTAGTACTATGCTGTGATCCTTTCTACAACTTTGCCAAGAAGCCCGGTGCTAATTCCTTTATTTTCTTCTACATGAAGTAAAACATCTAAATCGCCATTATTTTCTTGAGGTCTTCCATGAGTCATTATTATTTCGCTCTAAGCAGTTGCATTTATTAATAACAGTACCTTTTGTCTCAAACTTATGAACGATATTTTGAACTGTTGTCTTACTTGAAATGTGTCTGTCAGGAAAAAACGTAGAGAACATGTCGGATACTCTTCGATAACTATTTTCCATGTAATACCATTTAATCATTGTTATTTTCTCTTCAATACTGTAAAACATGTTGACAAAAGTAAAGTAAACAAAGTAAAACGGGAATTAAAAAGTTGACAAGACATTTTATTTATTACTGGTGGATTCATTAAGGTATGTAGCAGGTTTGCAACGATTTTACAAATAGTTTTTCTTAAATAACTTTTAATTGCCTTATCAGAAAAAAAAAATTAAAATGTGAGCTAATCTTATCAATGTCTTCAAAATAGTCTAATACAATTTTGTTGTAAATTCAATAGGGGGAGCCAATATTTCAATGTATTAAAATTTACGTGGGATTTCCTATGGCCAGTCTGGCGATGCACAACCCGGTATATTACCAAAACTCCCCTTTATGGCAAGAAACGTCAAGAAAATAATTTTGAGGTTAAATTTAAATATTTATGTTAAAACGTGCACTGTTGCCAAATCGGAAAAAATATAAGGTTTAATGGAAATTCATTGAAAAGTTTTATTCATTAATATCATCCAAAAACAAACGGATTTTTTGTCACGTGATCATAAATTATTTCGAGAAATCTTGAATAAACGAACAATACAGATTGCTGTTAAATTTAAAAACTGGTACAAAAAAATACTTTTTCTTAAAAACTTGGGAATTTTTTTACTTATCGGGCCCACGGTAGATTTTAGTAAAATTTAGTATACAGGGGTTTTTTGGGGCGCTGACCACTAATCTGAAGTCAAATTTCGTCGAGAGCTCTTAGTTTATACACTTTACTTGGACCCGAACCTCAAAAAGGCAAAAAAAAAAAAATTCCTTTTTCTTGAACCTGGTTAAACAAAAAAAGTGTTTAAACTAATTTTAAACGCTTTTCTTTGATACTTTGCATTTTTCAGATATGAGGTGCGATTATTAAATAGTCGTTGACATGATAGAAAACTGAAAATGGTACATTTTATCTATGGTATAAATACGAGCATTTTTTTAGTCATGGACGAGGATTTTGTGAATTTCGAACGCAGCTAATTCAAAAGCAAACCTCCGACAGTTCATCGCATCAAGGTGTATGTGTGCACATCTATTTAGATACCAATTTGCATTTATGCGACGGCGACGCGTCCTAACTGGATGAATTAAAATATAAGTGTTCGTTAAGGCTTATAATTACGACTTCCTCTCTCTCAGAAGATGATGCATTATGACAGGCTCAGGGTAATTGGCAAAAAAATAAGTGTATCCATATTTAATTAGGAAGATTTGTGTATTATGTTAATTAGCCAGTCCTTCCCGTAATCGAATGAAGATCTTGGTACTAAGCGAAGCGTCGATTGAATAGTCATCTCTACTTCTCAGAACAAACCAAAATTTTAAAAGCTGCTGAACGATTTAAATTTAATTTCTATGATACTGGCTTTACTAACGAGGACTAAACTGGCTATATTAGTGACTTTTCAAAATGCAAAAAATTCCTCCTGGGTATATTTTTCTCAATGTCCTCCTTATCTCATTTTTTTTAAATGAAAAGAATCATACCTTTTTAATGAAAATATTTCCACTAAAAATTATGAAAAATTCCGAACGTGTCGGCAAATTTTGGAAATATCGAAAAAAATAAGAATGCAATTTAAACCATTAAAACAAAGGTTTATATATATTTTTTATACTTTTGTAAGTACAAATTTTACACTAGATAAATAATTTCCGAA
The DNA here is from genome assembly GCA_019359885.1 of Listronotus oregonensis. Classification (NCBI taxonomy): domain Eukaryota; kingdom Metazoa; phylum Arthropoda; class Insecta; order Coleoptera; family Curculionidae; genus Listronotus; species Listronotus oregonensis. Next base: position 31,843 of record JAHBCN010008013.1, read on the forward strand.
AAAGTACGTATATTATCAAAGCCGCTGGCAGGGGGGTCCAGGGGTATCCGTTGACCACCCTGGGTTTTAAAAATTACCTAAAATAAAACAATTTTCATCTCAATCCTTAAATTTTACAATATTGACTAGAAATTTAAATTTGACTACACAGCAAACACCGAAAAAAAAAGTGGTTTGTGCTGGGTGTCGGACTAAGCTTTTCTAGCATATTTTTTTCCGCTAAACACGAATCTGAAGTCAAAATTGGAGGCGAAACAGCAAAAAATCGAGAAAACTCCAAAAAACCGACACGGTGCTTCAACTCATCTAAAAACCAATTATATAACAATGTACGCAGATGATTCAAAATCCAACTCTTATACCGGTCTAAAATTTTTGGACGATCCTCCTAAAGTCATGAAGAAGCCATATAAAATAATTGAACCGGTTCCACCCTTGGAACTATCCCTTCTTAACACACAAGTATCTCCGCGAGCTGAAAAAAATTCAAAATGAATGGATCCAACTCTTATACCGAGTCTGAAATTTTTAGACCATCGTCATTCGTAAGTCATAAAAAAGCTATATAAAATAATTGGACTTGTACTACCCTTGGAAACATTCCTTGTCAACACTCAAGTACCTCCGCGGGCTAAAAAAAATTCAAAATGAATCGATCCAACTCTCATACCGGTCTGAAATTTTTAGACCATCGTCTTCAAGTCATAAAAAAGCTATATAAAAATAATTGGACCGGTACTACCCTTGTACATTTCTTGTCAACACTTAAGTACCTCCGCGGGCTAAAAAAAAAATCAAAATGAATCGATCCAACTCTCATACCGGTCTGAAATTTTTAGACCATCGTCTTCAAGTCATAAAAAAGCTATATAAAAATAATTGGACGGTACTACCTTGTACATTCCTTGTCAACACTCAAGTACCTCCTCGGGCTAAAAAAATTCAAAATGAATCGATCTAACTCCTATCAGTCTGAAATTTTTAGACCATCGTCTTAAGTCATAAAAAGCTATATAAAAATAATTGGACCGGTACTACCCTTGTACATTTCTTGTCAACACTCAAGTACCTCCGCGGGCTAAAAAAAATTCAAAATGAATCGATCTAACTCTCATATCGGTCTGAAATTTTTAGACCATGGTCTTTAAGTCATAAAAAAGCTATATAAAAATAATTGGACCGGTACTACCCTTGTACATTCCTTGTCAACACTCAAGTACCTCCGCGGGCTAAAAAAAAATCAAAATGAATCGATCCAACTCTCATACCGGTCTGAAATTTTTAGACCATCGTCTTCAAGTCATAAAAAAGCTATATAAAAATAATTGGACCGGTACTACCCTTGTACATTCCTTGTCAACACTCAAGTACCTCCGCGGGCTAAAAAAAATTCAAAATGAATCGATCCAACTCTCATACCGGTCTGAAATTTTTAGATCATCGTCTTTAAGTCATAAAAAAGCTATATAAAAATAATTGGACCGGTACTACCCTTGTACATTCCTTGTCAACACTCAAGTACCTCCGCGGGCTAAAAAAAATTCAAAATGAATCGATCTAACTCTCATATCGGTCTGAAATTTTTAGACCATCGTCTTCAAGTCATAAAAAAGCTATATAAAAATAATTGGACCGGTACTACCCTTGTACATTCCTTGTCAACACTCAAGTACCTCCGCGGGCTAAAAAAAATTCAAAATGAATCGATCTAACTCTCATATCGGTCTGAAATTTTTAGACCATGGTCCTCAAGTCATAAAAAAGCTGTATAAAAATAATTGGACCGGTACTACCCTTGTACATTCCTTGTCAACACTCAAGTACCTCCGCGGGCTAAAAAAAATTCAAAACGAATCGATCAACTCTCATATCGGTCTGAAATTTTAGACCATCGTCTTCAAGTCATAAAAAAGCTATATAAAAATAATTGGACCGGTACTACCCTTGTACATTCCTTGTCAACACTCAAGTACCTCCGCGGGCTAAAAAAAATTCAAAATGAATCGATCCAACTCTCATACCGGTCTGAAATTTTTAGACCATCGTCTTTAAGTCATAAAAAAGCTATATAAAAATAATTGGACCGGTACTACCCTTGTACATTCCTTGTCAACACTCAAGTACCTCCGCGGGCTAAAAAAAATTCAAAATGAATCGATCCAACTCTCATACCGGTCTGAAATTTTTAGACCATCGTCTTCAAGTCATAAAAAGCTATATAAAAATAATTGGACCGGTACTACCCTTGTACATTCCTTGTCAACACTCAAGTACCTCCGCGGGCTAAAAAAAATTCAAAATGAATCGATCCAACTCTCATACCGGTCTGAAATTTTTAGACCATCGTCTTCAAGTCATAAAAAAGCTATATAAAAATAATTGGACCGGTACTACCCTTGTACATTTCTTGTCAACACTCAAGTACCTCCGCGGCTAAAAAAATTCAAAATGAATCGATCAACTCTCATACCGGTCTGAAATTTTAGACCATGTCTTCAAGTCATAAAAAGCTATATAAAAATAATTGGACCGGTACTACCCTTGTAATTCCTTGTCAACACTCAAGTACTCCTCGGGCTAAAAAAATTCAAAATGAATCGATCTAACTCTCATATCGGTCTGAAATTTTAGACCATCGTCTTCAAGTCATAAAAAGCTATATAAAAATAATTGGACCGGAACTATCCTTGTACATTCCTTGTCAACACTCAAGTACCTCCGCGGGCTAAAAAAAATTCAAAATGAATCGATCAAACTCTCATACCGGTCTGAAATTTTTAGACCATCGTCTTCAAGTCATAAAAAAGCTATATAAAAATAATTGGACCGGTACTACCCTTGTACATTCCTTGTCAACACTCAAGTACCTCCGCGGGCTAAAAAATTCAAAATGAATCGATCTAACTCTCATATCGGTCTGAAATTTTTAGACCATGGTCTTCAAGTCATAAAAAGCTGTATAAAAATAATTGGACCGGTACTACCCTTGTACATTCCTTGTCAACACTCAAGTACCTCCGCGGGCTAAAAAAAATTCAAAATGAATCGATACAACTCTCATACCGGTCTGAAATTTTTAGACCATCGTCTTCAAGTCATAAAGAAGCTATATAAAAATAATTGGACCGGTACTACCCTTGTACATTCCTTGTCAACACTCATGTACCTCCGCGGGCTAAAAAAAATTCAAAATGAATCGATCCAACTCTCATACCAGTCTGAAATTATTGGAAGATTATCATAAAATCATAAAAAAGCTGTAAAAAAATAATTGGACCGATACTACCCTTAGAACTATCCTTTGTCAACACTCAAGTACCTCCGCGGCTGAAAAAAAAAAAATGAATCGATCCAACTCTTATACCGGTCTGAAATTTTTAGACGATTGTCCTAGGTTTAACACGTTGTCCAAAGTTCTTATCAATACAGGGGGTGAAAAGAGGGAGGTCATGAGTGTCACAGTTAGTCCGCCCCTGTAGCTGTGACTAATTCACAACACTTTCTTTTTGATGTTATTTAAAAGGTCTTACTTTGTATTAAAATTTATTAAAATGAACTTGGAATAAACCTGGTGGTTTAATAATTATGTCTAAGAAACTTGATTCCATTGAGGCTCTTTGGGAGCCAATATATTTGAAAAGAGGCATATACCAAAAAAAGTTTATGTGATCCTAAAGTAATTTTTCACATGTTTTTTTTAATATCCAGGAGATTTTTCATATTTTCCCGGAAACCCTGTAGAATCTTTTACTATATCGATAATATAGAAATATTTACCCCAGCCCAAGCAATAATGTTCATTAGATATCTGCTTCACTAATGACAGGATTTTTTCAATTCCCTTAACATAAAAACAAACGGGAGTAATTATTTAACTTATCCCTTAAGAGCGGTGTCTCTATCTGCCGCAAATGCCATTTATCAGAAACCGGATGTCGAAATAAAACAAATGACCGGCCCACCGCATTCAGCAATTAGCGACGTTTGTCTTTTCTTTCCGAGTATGCCGACGTATGTCTTATTTGTGCAGTGGCGTGGCTAATTATTTATTACCAGTTTTTATGTCGTTGTGGCGGCTTTATTTATTACAAAATAGTGTTTCGGTTCTACGTCTTCTTTCCTGTGAGCCGTCTTGATTCACTACCGGAGGCAACGCATCCTCTTGGGCTTTTTGTGCCTAATCTTTTATACCAATCCTACCATTAGTCTTGTTCCTTCTACAAGTCTGTATAACCCCAAGACTGGTTGGTGAATATATTCTTGTGGGCTCATTTTCGGTTGCTCAAATAATGCCTGCCTTTTGTGATTCACTGCTTCACATTCTCACAGGGTATGATAGGCTGTTTCTGCCCCCTCGTCGCACATTCTGCAACTTGGGTCCCCATTGTATGTTGTGTAGGTGTCCTCTTAGGTTATTGTGCCCTGTTAGCAAACCTACCGTTATGCGAAGTCTTTTTCTAGTTTGTCTAAGTGGTTCTTCCTTCTTTTTTTTTGGGTTTGGACGTTACCTTTGGGTTTACTAGTGCCCCCAGTGACGCTTGGCTGCCTGTAAGCTGTGTTGGCTGTATGTTTCGGTTACACGCCAGATATGCAAGAAGGGACCGCTTTATTCCTGGTACCATGGAATAGATGTGTGCACTAATTCGCTTGGCCCAAATGAACTTGGAAATCACCTAGGAAGAATGATTTTTTTAATCAATATAAAAGCTGCAAAATTTATATTAAATTGAATAGAATGTAAACCAGTTTTGTCTACAATTTTGTTTCCTTTTTTATTTGACAAGTTTTTTACTGGTCTGTCCGTTTTAATACTTTTTTTATGTTTACAGACATTTTTTAAATAATACAGGCAGATCAGTTAAAGACTTGCCAAGTCAAAAAAGGGTGAAACAAAATTATAGACAAAACTTGGTCTAATTTTAGATCTAAGTATTTTAAGAGGCCCAAGTTTGGTGAGATCTGTTTTCTTTTTTTTTTGTGTTCAATGAATAGAAATGGGGAAGGGGAATTGCTGAATTGTTGCTCGTTTTAACGTTCCTTAAATTGCGCCTGCGTTGGGGTCTGATAGCTAAATGTAGCAATTTTCTTTGTTTATTAAATAAAATTCTGCATGCATTTTAAATTCTTATTATGACCTTAGAAACTCATGTTCAACTAGATTGCAAAAATCTAAAATACCCCTTAAATTTATAGTATTGCGGTTCTGTTTTAGGGCAAATACCAAATGTTAAGTTTCTACATCCTCTGGAAGTGCCCCATAATTTTGATGAGTCAATGAGTCAGTTAGTAGTAAAATTGGCGATTTTCAAAATCAAATATCTCAAAAATTATTTGACACAACTTTCTCAATTTTTTCGCAAATAATTTGATTACTTGGTGAATTTACACACCAAATTTCATACACGATACAAAAGTTATGACAGGGGGAAAATAAGCGAAAACATTTCGTGTAAAATACACACATTCGTGCGGTAGGCTGTAACTTGGCCTGGCTAGTGCGCCTAGATTTTTAGATCCTCTTTTAAAGGATTGTAAAAACTAAAATAATATGCGATTTTTTGTGTATTATAATGGTTTTACTCTAAAATGTGTATAGATCCCTTAATTATTCATTATTATTAATTTATTTACCTTAAAATTGCAAATTTACTTTTAAAAACATGCTTGTTGCTCTATTTAAACTTAACATATTTTTTAAATTTTTGTTTCTACAAAATAAATAATTAAAATCGAATATTTTTAATAAGTTAAACTTTTTTAAGATGCCGTGCTCAAATTTTTAAGGGTCATTTCATATTAAATACTTGGTTCTTTAAAATTAACTAAAATCCTAGTTTAAGGCCAAATTTCCCTAAACCTAGACACACCATAGTGCACCAGGCCAAGTTTCGGGCTGACGCATGCAGTGTGTATATTACACGAAAGGTTTCAGCGTATTCCCCCTATTATAACTTTGTTATTTTTCTACGTAAAAGTATGAGGTATGGCATTTGGAATGTAAAATCACATACCTGTAATAAAATTGAAAAAGTGGTGTCATTGGTTTCTTAGATATTTGAAGTGAAAAAGAAATTATTTTAGATTTCTATACTTTAAGAGGCCGAGATTTTTGGATAGGAACTTGGTTCTTATTTCACATAAGTGTTTTTGGTTCAATAGGGAATATCGCCTTATAAGAAAAACCTAATTTAGGGGTGTTTAGGCCAAATTTTAGATTTTAAATACATACTTGACTTTATTTTAGATTATTGAATATTATTTATGTATGGTATATACCAAAAAAATTAACTAATATGTCATTTATGACAAAACTTCATAAATGCTTAAAAAAGGTTTTAGAATTTTCTTAATTTTTAAACCAAAATTTCTTAAAAATTAAGTTTAATTTCTAATTTATTTTTTTTAATTTTAACTTAACCGTTGTCCACCTGCCGGGCGATCTGCCAGTTCATACTCAGTTCGCTATATCCCGGGACTAGGACCAAAGTGGTGCCATTCCTTAAAAACTTTTCAGGCAGGTAACCTACCAAAAACCTATTAAAAAAATATTTAATTTATGACACAAAAAAAATTACGTATTGTCTAAATATTTTGAAGATAATTTAGAATAGTTTAGCGCATAGAACCGTAATATTATCTTTTTTCCTGCATATGACAATAAAACAAGACATATTATGATTATAAATACATTTTATTGACCAATTGTCCACGCTACTGAGTTTCGGGTTTGAATAAGTGGTTCAATGTCGGCATGTCGGTGTTTAATTACTTATTTTACCTCTGCTGAGAACCAGGTGCAGAAACGCTTATTTCAAAGAGGAAATGCACTTTTTGTTTTTGTTACGTTAATTATTATGGAATAACTGCATGTGCTATGCATTTGAAAGGGGACTGCAAAACTCGTAATATGAAAATAGGTGAATTGAAATTTCCTACGTTATTATTGCAGTGAAAATTATTGTTTTATGTCATAATAATCCATTACAATTACAAAACATGTATTACATAAAACCCGTGTTAGATTTATAGTGCAACCCTAAGAATTTGTTCTTATTTTGGTTATTACTTTTTCATCTATAAAGATTTCATTTAAATACATTTAAAATTAAAGATGTTAATTTTGGAGAAGAATGTTTCTTAAAGTGACACTCTAATATCGGCCTAAAAGATAGTTATAAATCTTTAGCTTGCTCTGTAGTATCAACACAGACAAATTCCTTAGCCAAGTCACAAAACATCGCCAAAGCCACCTCTCCAGATTTCACTCAACTCATCAAGAAATTACGTCTTCGGTAAGTTTAACGACTAAAAGAAAAGTGTAAAATAAAAAACAAATTGCGCTTTTTCCAAAAGCAAGTTTCTTTTACCCTTACTGAATACGAGGGCAGTCCTAGAAATACCCGACCTGACGTATAGGTTGCGGTTGTTGTTTGACAACAATCACCATGACACAAAGCATTAACCTTATAAAGCTTATGTTTAAAGCTTCAAGACGCTACGTTGTTAAGTATTAGTTTGGCGACCATTAGTAGTGAATTGGTTATTGATATGTAATACAATACTTTAATTTTAAAAGTCTCAGTTTAACCAATATCAAAGCTAAGTAATATTCTACTCTGGGGAAGTCTGCTGCCTTATTTACAACAATAAAGTATTGGGTTTAGTGTAAAAAAAGCCGTACAAGATGCCAAGATAAATATCACAGTAGTCGACCAGAAAGTATGCGAGTTAGTTGACATAGAAAAAGTGCTGTACCTTGCATACCGACTAAAACTTTACTTACTTACTCCAAGGCTTACAACCCAAGGTGGGTTTTTGCCGACTTTACAATAGTCCTTCACTGTGTCTGTCACTCATGGCATCAAGTGGATTTTGTATGCCCATTGCTCTTAGGTCTTTGGCAATATTGTCTCTCCATCGGAGTCGTGGGCGGCCTAGGGGTCTTTTACCAACTGGTGCTTTCTCTCATACAAGCCTGACAGTACGATTATCTGGAAGTCCTTTCACATGTCCCGCCCACTGTAATCGCTTGGATTTTATTTCCCGGGCAATGATAGGTTCTGCATATAGGTCTTCTAGCTCCCTGTTTGTACGAATTCTGTATCTTCCCATTGTTGCGTGTTTGGTTGGACCATATATTTTTCTGAGCACTCTTCGCTCAAAGACTGGGAGGCGTTCTTCATCTGCCTCGGTCAGCGTCCACGTTTCGCATCCGTAAATCACAAAGGCATTTATTTCCGGCTTGTATTCTACAGTTAATTCTTCTGTCCCATCAGTGTCATCTAATAGGGTTGTTCCAAGATATTTGGATTTTTTGACACATTGGAAATTGTAGTCATGCATTCTAATGTTGTGACCTATTCTGTCTCTTGTCCGGTTGTTTCTGGTGGAATATGTATATTTTGTTTTTTCTTCGTTAATCTTAAGCCCCATATTTCCAGCATGTTTTTCGAAGTTGCTGAATGTATCTTTGACATATAGTCTGCTGTTTTCAATGATATCAATGTCATCCGCAAAAGCTTCTGGTAATATATTCAAGAGCAATATAAAAAACCGAGCGTGATGGGGCATCGCCTTGTTTAAGACCGTTGTTGATATTAGACACCTGCGAGAAGTTTGGTCCAACTCTATTTTTGCTTTTTTAGCCTCCGATACATAGTGGGGTTATTCTTATGAGTTTTTTCGAAAAGCCTTTCGTTTTAGACTAAAAGCTTGGACATGAAAAAGGTGCGTGCACGATGGGTGCCGCGTTTGCTCACAATTGAACCTAAACAGCGTCGTGAGGATGTTTCCATTGAGTGTTTGGCAATACTTTGCAGCAAAAAGGCAAAGTTTTTGCGTCGATTCATAACCTAAGATAAAGGATGGACTTATCATTTTACACCTGAGACGAAAGAACAGTC
>JAHBCN010008014.1:0-40748 GCA_019359885.1 Listronotus oregonensis
TTTTTTTAGTATGAAGGCAGGTGTATGCTTGATGATGAATTTTTACGTCGAAACGTTTAATAAAATAAGAAGTTTAAAAATGTCTGTTTTAAGAATGGCGACCCTTTTTTGAAATCCGAAATAAAATTTGCAGGTCCGTATTAAAAAAATGAAGTTAATGAGGGGAAAAATTGAAACGTCGGTTAAAAAACTAATAATGCCATTTTGAAAAAAAAAAGTGGCAATACAAAGTGTAATTTATTTTATAAAATCTGTTCAAATAAAGTCAGAAAAAATAAAAATCGATTTTAAAAATTCTTTTTTTTTTCGTATTTTTTGGAGTCGGAATTTTCTTAATTTTAAACATCATTTGATTGAGCACCAAATTGCAACTTTGCCACAATTTAAATTTTTTTGTATCTCTTATATTTTCCGAGATCCCAATGGTCACCCTCGAATTTGGGACACCCTGTACATCTTGGAATAGTAGAAGTAAAAATTTAAAGTAATATTTTAGCTTTAAAAATTTGTAGTAGCATTTTCCAGAGTTTTTAGAAATAACTCGTATTAGGAATTTGAAATTGTCTACTTATATTTCTTTTCAAGTAAATTTTGTGACATAAAAACCAGAAATGATTTTTCGGTCTTCTATAACATGTGTCCAATAAAATCTTTGATAATACCTTTTTTATAATTTCCTTCTTTAAATTTCTATATCGATTTTTGCCCTTGTTCAATTAATGGACTTTAAGGGAGAAACATATTTTAACCAACTTTGAAAAATTTGCATATTGTTTAAAAAAAAAGTAAAATTAGGGTACACCTTACATATAAATAAATTAAAAATAAAATTGGGAATTTTATATGTTGTAAAAAAAATTAAATACTACGGTAAATCAAATAAAATTGGTTTTGTTTAAAAACATAGGTGAAAAAAAAAAGATTTACTGCTCCTATTATGAATAATAAATTTAATAATATCTATCTTCTAGAATACTTATAGAACTATATATTTTTTTTGGTTTATTCGGAATAAACATATGCATATTTCTTATTGATGTCACTACCTTTTAAGTGGTTTTTTACAGGTAACAATTTACAGATTCAGGAGGTAGTTTATTTTAAGAAGTAAAAAATCAACATCAACAGCAATTGTAAAGTCATTAAAAATAAGATTTTACATTTAAAATCCTCTCTTTTAATATTTACTGTATTTTCTCCTAAAATTGCTGTAAGTTATTTTTCATTAAATGTTAATATATTATTTCATTTTGTTTCGAAACACCATGCATATTTTACTCATTCGCTTTATAAAAGTTTAATTTATAACATTTAAATTCATTTCCTTTTTAGAGTGCTATTGTTAGGTGTATAATAATATAAAATAATTTAAAACTTTTTTAAAAAACGGTGTTTTGTTTTGTCTAAATGCATAGAGATGCATAGTGGTTCTTTTAAAATTTTCATACATATAAAAAAATAGCGCAAAATGTAACAGATTTTTTGGGCATATTTTAATTTATTTGTATAAATTAATTATTACGCATATCAAAATATTTAAAATTTTAAAAATATTTCCTATTTGCCTACACTTTTTAGAGAAATTTTACTATGATATTGGAAAGCTATGCTACAATCAGATTTTACGTGTGTTGTTTTTTAAATAATAAGGCAAAGAAAAGGAAAATTGCATAACTTAACGCCAAAAACTTTGGAAAAATTTTTTTTTTTTTGTTTGGAAAGTATTTTTATTTTGAGAACTTAGACAGTTATTTAAAAATGTTAGGTGTGTAACAAAAATATCAGATTCATAATAAAAAATTTACAAATTAAATAAAAAATTAGAGACGTCGCGCTATTTTAAAAGACAAAATAGTTACACGTTTTAAGGCTATAAACTCTTTCTTCTAAATAAAAGATATTTGTCAAGACTAAATTTTGGTTTTAAAAATTATTTTATAGGTAAAAAACCCACACCCTTTGATTTCCCCAAAAAACCAATGGGGTAATAAACAAAAAAATATAAATAATCCATAAAAAGAGTGCTGTCACTTCTGCTAAAATTGCTGCATAGCAAAAAATACATTCAGGCCATAGGGAAATATTTATTATATAATAAACGACAAATTATTTAAATTAACACAGTAATAAGAATTGTAAAAGGCGCTCCCGTTGCTAGCAGAAAGTAAATTAAAAACATTTTGCTTGTTTAAAAGTAATTGTGTGTCATACAACGTTGAGTGCGCGAAACAAAGTATTTCTATGCATATATGATGCTCCAGGGTTTCTGCAAAAAGAAAAAATATAAATAGTTTTAAAGGATAGCTCATGATTGCTTAACAAAATAACTACTTTTTATTATTTGCAGAAGCTCATTAACTTTTAAAAACGCTGTAAGCGTTTTTATTATATACAAAAAAAGCTTTATATGTATTTCTGTTAGAAAATATAAACTTATTTGTTAACCCATTTCGTGACAGTCCTCACTTAATTTTCTTTTTACACCTCGGTCTTGATTTTAAATTATCCCCAGCAGGGTGCATATCAACATTTTCTTAATTAAAAAAGAGAAATTGCGTATCATACGTAATTAAATCGTAAAATATAAATTTAAGGAAATTAATAATCGGGGAATGGAACAGTGAATCTATACAGGTTCTTTTAGTTAATCTAAAATTTTTGGGGGGTAAGTTTTTGGGTGTTTAAAAAAAAAACATAATGAAAAGTCAAAAATGCTTCTTTCTAAAATAGGGGGTTTAATTTTTTTTGTGTTTTGTAATTTATGTTTTATAAAGAGCATTTTTTGGGGAAAAAAAGTAATCCTTTACCAGGGTGACTCGTAGGCACCTGATAAAACTTTTTTAAAAAAGCCCTTTCCTTAATTCGTTAATGAATATGTCACCTAGCATTTTTAAAGATGCACTGTAGTTAAGAAGAAAAACAGTATTTTATTAAAGATCTAGTAAAAATAAAGCAATAGAGCATATTAACAAAAAAACTCATAATATCCTTTTTTAGCATCTTATTTAATTGTGACATATAAATTATAATTTCTTATAAGGGTTCTTTTATTTTACATATTTATGGGTAGATTCAATAATATTTTTTTTTACATTAATAAAATATATTTTTTCTGTTAAACTAAGCCGCAACTAAAAAATATTAAGAAAATGTATGTTTTTTAAAATAGGGGGGAAAAACAGTTTAAAAAAATATCAGTGGCGTGCCTATATTTTTAAAAATATTTTATATTAGTAACTGCGCGCACACCCCTGCTAAAGCGTTTTTTTATTTAAACTAAAAAAACCTCTCGAATAAACACTGTAAATACTTAAAGTTTAAGAAAAAAGACATTTTAATTACACGATAAAAAAAGTGAAAAAATTAAATAAAATTAATTACTTTGTATTTTAGAAAAAAACAGATATTTCGATATATGGTAATAAATTTTTAAAAAAATACCTTTAATATTTTAGATTACTTAAAAAACCATAGATTTGGGGTTTTTCCCCCCAAAATATTTAGTCTAACTCAATTTTAAACAACCACATTTTCCCCACAGTTTTACAGTTCTCCCCCCGATGTCAAGTCATTGTTCTTATTTTGAAAATATCTTTGGGGATCACCACTTACAGAGCTGCCAAAACTTAAGTACTTCAGTAAAATTTTACTTGAAGTACTTTTTTGTTTTCAAGTATTTTACTTCAATACTTTTTTTTAGAAGGATCTTGTACTTGTGCTTGATTATTTTTTTAAATATTTGGGTTTTTTACTTATTTGACCAAGTAAATTACTTGAATTATTTATTTAAGTACTTGAAATTACGATGTACTTCAAGAAAAAAAAAGAAAGAAAAAAACTTCCAGTAAATAAAAGTACTTGAAAAAAAACAATATTTAAGAAATAAATATACTTGAAGTAAAAAATCAACCAATTACTCAATTTACACGCCTTAGATAATCGTAAAAACAAGTTAAAACAAGAATACCCCACCGCTGCTGTTTCTATTGTATTGCATACAGCGCTTATTTGAATTGGGTCCAACAGCAAGAAAAGGGTGTAATTATTACTGAAAATTTGGGATTTTTGTTTTTTTTTCAAATAAACCCCTTATAAAAAACCCTTTATTTTGATACCCAATTTTTTATATTAATAAATTTTATTATCGAACGAAATTCCGATAAAAAACGGTTCCAAATTACTCCCCAAAATGTCAAAACGTGACAGTTCAAGAATATTATTGGTGCGATTCGACGTTTGAGGGAGGGGTTTTTAACATTTCGTATTGTGAATGTGTTCTTACCTTCATTTAAACCCGAAAACCCCTGTATTTTAATAGGCAACTTAAAAAAATTTCACTAATAAAATGGAAACGACATCAAAATTAAAGTTAATTTTTCGACGGGATTTTGTGTTGATGGGAAATTAAAATATTTTCAGAATATTTTGGGTCCAACCTGCTGTAGGCACCCATATGAAAACCCGTTTTTGACAGATGTACCCGGGCCCCGGGTGCCAACGCCACCGTTGGCAACCAAAAGAAAAACCCATTTGGGGAAAAAACCAATATTTCCTATAATAGTTTAGGCCCAAGCGCTCACCGGTACGGCATTGTGGCCTGTTGCCAAAATTTACATACGAAATTTTTTCATTATTTCGGACATCGGATGCTTTAAAATCCCGACTTAAAATGGGACCCTTAGCAACCCTACTTGTTATCCTAACTATAGTTTTAAGCGGCTGGCCTACTTTCCCATGACGTAGGCTCAGTCCAAAGCCTAGAGAAAACCCGTTTTGAGGAATAAACCCAACTTCCTACAAAAATACTCAAGTATAATTTGTTTTACTTGAAGTACTTTTATACTTCAAGTACTTTTATGTACTTCAAGCTTTTTCAATTTTCTTAAAATGCAATTTCATTTTAATGAATACTTGACCCTTTTACTTGAACTTGAGTACTATTTAAGAGAACTTTGACAGTTGACCACTTTTGTTACATGAGTTATTTTACGTAATAATATAGTAATTTTTACTAAAACAACTAGATGTACCACGTATTAGCCCTTTGATTGACATGGGTTTTTTGTGAAATTTTATTTAAAAATGACAAAATAATACTAAATTTTTAGTACAAATAAGCAACTATGCGTAATAAAATATTTTAATAACTTTTAGATTTACATAAAACACATATTTTATATAAGAGCTGTGGGGTTAATGTTACCAGTAAGATAATATTGCCTAAACTAATTTATAAATATATAAGAAGGTTGCGTGACATTTTGGTGGTATTGCTGATGGAAGGTTAAATATAAACCTAAGAAAAAAAATAAGTCGCGTTATTTAGGGCGTGGCCAATACTATCTGTCAAATGCCAAATGTCACCTGTCAAATGTCAAATGTCATCTGTCACCTGTCATATGTCAAAAACCACGTGACTTGGAAAATGGCCGTTACGCGTAGGATACTTGTGCTAAGACCTAATATTGATTTGCGCAAACTCGAAAATTTTAAGTTATACCGTTCGGGCGCTATCGACTAAAATCGTTATTTGACCCTGATGATGAGTCTAAGACGCGCGGTTTAAATTTTTTAAAATTAGCGAAACGTTGTACCTATCGAATAGCGAAAACCGCATGAGGCCATCTTTAACCATAAAGGCGCTACAGCTGTTTAAAAATCGTCGAAATTCATCAATTAGCGATTAGGACGGTAACCCTATAGTAAATTGATCATTGTGGGCTTCATGCTTTAACATTAGGCTTACACGTAGGTCTAATATGGTTATTTTAGCGTCCTATACAGGTATTAAAATAATGGCGCCTGTCAGCTGTCAAATGCCACCTGTCAACTGTCATATTTCGCGAACCACGTGACTTAGAACCTGCATACGTGGATGAGATGTATCTTAGGGTCTTACGCATGTTCAGTAAAATGGCAGCCGTCAAATGTCACCTGTCAAGTCTCCATAAATGCAGAGTAAGAGCGAAACGTTGCAGGATAAAAGAAGTATTATTATACGGTTTAGTTATCCCCAATTACGGTTAACCGAACCGATGAGGTTGACGATTAAATATAGAAACGCTGTTTAATATTTATAGTGAGCGAGCCGTTTTATGTGTTTGTTTATTAAAAATATGATGGTTGTATACGTAGTAGGTTAAGCCTAACGTAGGATAAAATCAACTTATATATTAATTAAAAACACAGCCACCGAATAATAATTAAAAACCCATTCAAGTTACCGGGTAATCAGCGGTACAATATCAAATAAAATTAGGCTGACTCAAACAAGCTCATAGCGCTCGGTTAATATCTTAAAAAATAAGGTTGCTACCCCTAGAAATTTTATATTAAATATGTTTCTTAACCCATAATACACAACCAGGTTAAAAATTATACAAATCGGATTCATAGAAATATTTTATATCTGGGTTTTAAGTCTAACAAATAACAGGAGCTAAAAATTAGCAACTAATACATTTAAAAGTGTGTAAATTATGAGGCAAATACACTAAAAAAATCTTTTTTATTCCAATTCAGGATGTTAAAACATACGTATTTGTCGTTTAAATTTAATATTACCATAAAGCCCTTTTGGTAACACTATGTATATCTTTTTTATTTAATATTCGATTGAAATAATTTATTTTTATTCTAATTCAGTATGTTAAAACTTCATACATATTTGATGTTTACAGATTTAATATTATCTATTCAAGCCTTTTTGGCAACACACTATGTATAACTTTTTATTTATCAACAGATTTAAATAATTCTTTTTTATTCTAACTCAAGATGTTAAAACATACATGGTCCAAATTTAATATTGGCATAAAGCCCTTTTGGCATCACTACGTATAACTTCTTTTTTATTTATCATACGATTGAAATAATTCGTTTTTAAATAAATTCTAATTTTCTCCACCCTCTATCAAATTATAGACTTTCGGTCAAAATAGCTAAGCCTTAATTAAAAACATTTATACAATTTAACAACTTAACTTATACAGCGTTTTAACTAAGATTAAAGTACAAACTATAGCTTTAAATATTCTTTTAAGTAAATCATTAGTAGTTTAATTTAAGGAAGTATACGTTTCGATAAATATTTAGACAAATCATTAGAATTAGAATCTTTAACGGTTAACATGTAATACAGGAGTATATACATAATGACGTTTTCCTTATTCTTTCAGGTTACGGAATAGATGTTTCACTAACTATTTGAAGGTCTGAAGAGCTTTGTTTAACTGTATATTTTGGAAAATAAATAAACAAGATGCAATAATACAAAATTTTTATCTCTCTACCATAAATGCGTTTCCAACTCAAAGAATATTACGAGTATTAAACTGGCATTTTCATAAAATAAATGCAATGGGAAATTAGAAGTTTATTCGCTTATTTCCAAATAACAGCACTGTTTCTCAAATAACGGCACTGTATTTTCAAATAACAGCCCTGTATTTTAAATAACAGCCCTGTATTTTCAAATAACAGCCCTGTATTTTAAATAACAGCACTGTATTTCCAAATAACAGCCCTGTATTTTCAAATAACAGCCTGTATTTTCAAATAACAGCCTGTATTTCCAAATAACAGCCCTGTATTTTAAGATAACAGCCCTGTATTTCAAATAACAGCCCTGTATTTAAATAACAGCCCTGTATTTTCAAATAACAGCCCTGTATTTTAAATAACAGCCCTGTTTTTCAAATAACAGCCCTGTATTTTAAATAACAGCACCCGTATTTTCAAATAACAGCCTGTATTTCAAATAACAGCCCTGTATTTCCAAATAACAGCCCTGTATTTCAAATAACAGCCCTGTATTTTAAATAACAGCTCTGTATTTTAAATAACAGCCCTGTAATTTTTAAATAACAGCACCCTTTTTATTTTTCAAATAACAGCACTGTAGTTTGGTTAGTTAAAGTGGATTATAATTTATTCATATAGATCCTTAGATATGTAAATGAGGCTTATCAATGTCCGGTGACCTTGAGGTGGGTAACCTTTTATCGGCGGAGGGCAGCGGACAGCGGGCATCTGCTCTATGACGTCATCGTGGTTTGTCTCTTTCTCTCTCTTTAAGATTTTTATCTTGTCTTTCTTCCTCCTTTTCTCGCGTCGCTAGCGGCCAGACTCGTCTGGAGAGAAAGGAGGAAGACAAGATAAGCCCAAAGAGGCAAACCGATGGCAGATGTCCATATCACTGTCCTTCGAGATAAAGGTTGCCCATATGCCAGGTGATGACAAGCCTCATTTACATGGCTAAAGCATCTGATATGAATAAATCACTTACAACTAACAAACTACAGTGCTGATATTTGAAATACAGTGCTGTTATTTAAAAATACAGGGCTATTCTCTGAAATGACATTTGAAATACAGAACTGTTATTTGAAATACAGGAGCTGTTATTTGAAATACAGGGCTGTTGGAAATACAAATGCTGTTATTTAAAATGTAAGGGCTGTTGTTGAAAATGCAAGGGCTGTTATTTAAAATACAGGGCTGTTGAAAATACAGTGCCGTTATTTGAGAGCAATGTATTGTATGAAATACAGGGTATTATTTGGAAATACAGGGCTGTTATTTGGAAATACAGTGCTGTTATTTAAAATACAGGGCTGTTATTTGAAAATACAGGGCTGTTATTTGGACTCTGACATATTATTTAAATACAGGGCTGTTATTTGAAAATACAGGGCTGTTATTTAAAATACAGGGCTGTTATTTGAAAATACAGTGCCGTTATTTGAGAAACAGTGCTGTTATTTGGAAATAGAATAAGCTTCTAATTTCCCATTGCATTTATTTTGTAAATGCCAGTTTAATACTCGTAATATTCTTTGAGTTGGAGCATTTATGGTAGAGATAAAATTTTTGTATTGTGCACATCTTGTTTATTTATTTTCAAATATACAGTTAAACTCAGGTGCTCAAATGTTGGGTAAACATCTATTCCGTAACCTGAAAACTAAGGAAGAAACGTCGTGTATATACTCCTGTATTTATGTTAACCGTGGAAATTCACAATTCTAATGATTTGATGTTTATCGAAGGCGTATAACTCGCCAGTCAACACTGTGATTTATAAAGAATATTCAAAAAACTATGGTTGTACACTTTAATCTTAGTTAAACGTATTATGGGATAAGTTGTTAGTGTATAAATGTTAAAAGGCAATATTTGACAACTGAAAATTATAATTTGACAGAGGAGTGGAAGAAAATTAAATTTATTTAAAAACAGGTATTTCAATCATATGATAAAGAAGTTATAGTAATTGATGCAAAGAAAAGCTTTTATGTAATGAATAATATTATCAACAGCATCTTGAGTTAGAATAAAGAGTAATACTCTGTTGATAAATAAAAAAGTTATACATAGTATGTTGCAAAAACTTTAGGTAATATTGGAAATCTAGGCATCAAATATACTATGTTTTAACATACTGAATTAAGAACAAAAATAAGTATTTCAATCGAATATTAAATAAAGATATACATGTGTTACCAAAAGAGCTTTATGTGTGTCAAATTTAAACGACAAGTACGTATGTTTTAACATCTGAATTGGGAGGTAAAGATTTTTAATTATTTGCCACACGCTTTAAATGTGATAGTTGCTAATTTTAGCTCCTGTTATTCATTAAAACCCAGATATATTTTCTATGAATCCGATTCTTGTTATCGTCAGTTAAACTATTACATCTGGAAATTTCTAGGGGTAGGAACCGCCATTTTCCAGGATGTGCTCGACCGCTATGGCTTTTGTTTGGTGTTTCATTTTACGATGTATACCGCTGATTACGGTAACTTAGTATTATTTTGAGTAACCGCTATTTGCATGTTTACAATTGTATATAGTTGATTTTTATCCTACGTTGGAAAGCTTAAACCTGCATGCAACCATCATATTTTATAAAATAGCATATAAACGCAGCTCATAAATGACCAAACAACGTTCTCTTTAACAGTCGGCCTCATCAGGTTGTGTTGGCCGGGCTTCCGAACGGTACTAACACAGTTTTCGCTTGCCATCAATACTTCTGTTTATCTAAGCAACATTCGATTTACTCGTCATCATCAATCTGCGTATTGCCGCGAACATGCGTAGATAAAGACTGTCTCATCCACGTATGCTGGTAAATGAGATCGTATGACAGTTGACAGGTAAGCTTTGGCTAACGACAAATTAAATAGACCGACACGAGTACCTGTATGGGAACATGCTAAAATAACCATATTACGTGTAAAGCTAATGTTAGAAGCATGAAGCCACAATATTTAATTTACTATAGAGGTGCCGTCTAATCGCTAATTGACCAATTTCGACGTTTAAACGGTGTAGCTGCTGCTTATGTTAAAGATGACACTCATACTTTTCGCATTCGATTCTGTACAAAAATTTAAACCGCGATAACTATCAATCGATAGCACTGACTGTATAACAAAATTTTCAGTTACGCAAATCAATATTGGAGTCTTAGCACCATCCCGCGCTAACGTCGACGCCACGTGGTTGATATTTTAGTGACGAATAACATTGTTTGACAGGTGACATTGTTTAGGCAGATTAGTGGCCACTAATAACGCATCCTAAATATTTAATTACGTCGAATATTAAGATAAACGTCTGACAGGTGAGTGACAAGAACCATCTCCCTCTACTTATAAGTTTATTAGACTCATATCAAATACACATATTTTTACGTTCTACCGCTACCAGTCTTTCTGTAGGAGTATCTTTTTAACATCTTACTTATTTTCTTTAAATAGTATGTACTACTTAAATATTTT
The DNA here is from genome assembly GCA_019359885.1 of Listronotus oregonensis. NCBI lineage: Eukaryota > Metazoa > Arthropoda > Insecta > Coleoptera > Curculionidae > Listronotus > Listronotus oregonensis. The sequence continues at coordinate 10,791 of JAHBCN010008014.1, forward strand.
CATATAAATCTAAGAATAAAAAGAACGCGAATTATTAATAAAAAGCTCTTTTTGCGTTATCGTTAAGTAGCATTTCTGCGATAACTATTCAGATAAATCACCCAAATCTGCGTGCTTTGGTCAATTCTAAGTAGTAAAACTTGTAAAATGCAAGTATAGAACCCAAGCTGTTTTACAAATATCCTTTTCACATGACATCACTGCAAACAAAATCCTTTAAACCTTATAGTACGAGAGTCTAGTATTCACAAAATTTAAAAAATAATTCAAAAATTTAATTACAAAAATGAAATTGCAAAGTAATCTTATAGGTTTTAACTTTTTACTAAGAACGTCAAATTGTAAATAATTTAGAGAAAATATTGTAAAAAGAACTTATTTACAACAGGTAATAATAAAATTATGAACATGCATATACAGCAGGTAATAATTATTTTATATTAGAAAGTAAAGTATTGTTATTTAAAAGACAAAAAGCAGTTTTATAAAGCTCTTGGCAACAATCAATTACCATTTTTGTTGCACATTTACAAAGATTGCATTATTGCTTTTGATTGTGCTAAAATTAAGTCCTTTTATCAGCTAAGTCGCTTGTGCGTCATATACTCAGAGTTTTTAATTTATTTTGTACAACAAGTTAGTAATCTTTTATGTATGTTAGATAACATTCGTAGTGCGTAAATAATAACCTTTATGAATGAAATAAACAGATTGATGTACAAACCAGATAAAAGTGGTTTGGATTCAACCTCTTGAATCGAATTTACACCAATAAGTAAATAAGATAAAACATGTATAAACATGTTTCCGTTAAAAAAAAAGTAAAAATTTAAAGAACCAAAATATTCTGTTCGAAAAAACCTAATTATTTGGTTGTATCCTTTTAATTCACCCGGGCTCCTTCCGGACGTTCATTTGTACGTCATAGCCTCATTTTAAACAACTATAATAAATTTAAAAAATAGTTTTATTAACACAAAAACAATAGTATAAAGAAATTTAATATATTTAAGTTAAAAATTTTTTTCGTAGTATAATATGTATTAAGAATCTCTGGTAAAAACAATGTACTGGTTAAAGACAACGTATAAAAATTGAGTAAATCGAAATCTGTTTGAGGCTAGTTACTCTTACCATTCGTGATGCTTAGAGAATTTTTTGTACGATCAATATACCCATTAAAAAATGGAAAGAAAGCAATATTTTTAAAACATTTTGTTTCTAATTACATATTATCAGGTACTGTAGACGGTCACTCTTCTAGCTTTTAGCAAACAAATGCTGGGGTACCTCAGAGGCCAGTACTGGCACCAACTCTATTTATTCCACATTAGCGATTTTCTCTTTGACGATAGAACCTTAGTTTTTCAAGCCAGTCTCTAAGATTGATTAAGGTCTGGTTACGCACCTATCTTTTCTACAGGATCTTCAATTAATTTTGAAATGGACACAAAAAGTATTGTCACGTTTGATGTTTTAAAAACACAATTATGTTCGCTGTCCAAAATAACTGATTCTTACTCTTTACTTATAAGGACTCAAGTTCTAGAGAACAAAGAATTATTTAACCTTTTGAGCGTTACCTTTAAGAACTATCTAAATTGGCAGAAGCATGTGTAGTAATAGTTTAATAACCACAGTGTCATATTTGATTTTCCACATATTATTATACATAGCAACTTCAAAAAGTTCATCTTTCAGGCAAAATATTCTTCTCTTCTAATTAGTATACTAATATCTTATTCCAAATCAAACTGCTTTAAGAATGTCGAACTTTTATTATCTGTATTTTAATTATTCACACAACTTTTTAGGCACTTCTGTCTTTATCCTTTTTCAACTGTAAACTAACATTGTTCGGATTATTGTGGAATGGTAGGTCCTACAGCTGTTAGCATTCTTGATTATATTAAAAGTGAGAAGCTGTTTGTTTATGAGTAATCATCATTCTACTAAAAGCTTCCTTTCTTATTCTCATTGACCTGAGAGGGTTTTGCCGGGTTTTCTTTGTGAGACCATGGCCAATATTATTCCATCACTAGATGTTTTCAATAGAGTAACAGAGTGCCAATTTTATGCATATACAGTCCAACTGGAGGAGCTTACCATTTCTTCTTGCCTTTATCTCTGTGGTGTTTACGCTGTAAAACCATCTGTCTGTAAAGACCTTTCCTTTTCTTTCAAACCTCACCAAATCTTACGGTCTTGTGTTAATAAGCCTTTGTTTACTTAATGCATCTATGAATTTGTTAGTACTGACCTTTAAGCTTCATATGCTATCCCAACATGTATTTTGAAATCTGCCACTTCGTCCTGAGATGCAAGTTATTTTTAAACGGTTTTAAAAGCACCGAATAATTAAAAAAACAAATAGCCACAAAGAAATACTTGTTAGTTTTTTGGATTATAACGGCATATAAAAATAATTTAAACAGCTCATACTACTTTGTTCACTTTTAGATTAATGCAAAACTTAATCGCAATGAAAATTAACGCTGAAGTAGAAACTTGGGGATTAGCAGGGCGTAGTTCCATAACAATACACTTTGAAAAAATGGGCTGTCTCGGCGATTTTCCTTGTAATTGGTTGCTGGTCCTATTGCTTTCAGGACATATTTTATTGCTTGTTTGGATATTTATCAGGCTGTTCTGGGGTTGTTGACATAAATGAAGTCCTTCGTGACAGACTATGTTACCTAAATATAGGTGTAATTATTGTTTGTGACTTTTATTTTATACTCTTGTAGTATAAATAAAAGGTTTTTAAGTTAAGTTTTAGGTTAAAATTTGGTATACTCATCTCAGAGGGCGTTATTATGACATACCCTACTTTTATAGACATAATACAGACGGGTAGTTTTCATATCTCAACACTTAAAGTAATTTTGTATAATTTTCTTTAAAAAAAAGTAGAAGGGAATAAAAAGCACCTAAAAATATGATTGCAAATTTGAAGCCCATACATAAAACCGTTTCTTAGATGACAAATGTTAAGCCGCCATATAAATTTAGAATTTGGGCAAAATTTTGGGTTTCTGCTTTTTTTTTAATGTCTTAATACAATTTCGGCAATGTACTACCTCCATAACAAGTGAAAAATTAGGAAAATTTATTCTTAGTGCCACCCCTTGGAAATAACCATATTCTTCTTGGTTCCTACCCGTAATTTTAAGTCCCTAGATATTTTTCTTACTTCCAAACCTGAACTCTACGAAGCATCAGTAACTGCTTCCCTTGGTCGCTCAGATCAGGGCTTGCTCACCGTATCATATTCTACATTTTGAAGCAACTGAACGCATGCCGCCACGAAACGTCTGGCACTACAACCCGACCAACTGGGATGGTTTAAGAGATTTTTTTGCCACCTATCTATGGGATCCTACCTGTTTTTCTATTCATGATCATTTCGAAATCTACTAACTTACCGAAACAATTTAACTAGGTATTAGGACCTATATTCCTTATATCAAAAAACATCCCAAACCTTTAAATCACAAACCGTGGTTTTTTAAATCCTGCGACAAAGCCAGACTGAAAAATCAGCTCACAAAAAGTTTCTTTAAAACCCTAGTCCCAAAACTCGACAGGCTAGCAGTCAAGCTAGACTCTTCCACTTGAGCTTTGTTCCTGGCTCTCCAGTTTCCTTTCTATTCGACGTATACGTTATTGTAGAGGTCATTCTTCCAGCTTCTACCAAATAATGCTGGGGTTTCCCAAGAGCTCACTACTGGCACCAATTCTGTTTCTTATTTATAATCTCCTTTCTATCACAATCAATTCTATTCGTAGTTTTGCTGATGATAGTATCCTCCACTTTAATATTTAATTTCTTAAGCCAGCCTATAACATTGATTTGAAAAACAAGAGTAGGTTATTGCAAAAATCTCTTTTACAAGACCTAAACTAGTCTGAAATTGGGACGCCAAAACTCCTGTCCAAAACACAGGCATGTGCGCTGTCGCGAAAAAAGTCTGCCAATGCTCATTCAGTACATATAAGCAGCCAATCCTATTGGCGTTACTTTTAAAAATAATCTTAACTGGCACAAACACATTACATCCATCGCTTCAGCGGATGTAAATAAGCTTGGATGCCTTTTCTGAGGCAAAAAGTGTTTTATCTTTTTTTAATGGGTATACTCTGTAAGAATATTGTTTTCATGTCTGGGGTTTTTTTTAAAAGAGGCAGGCTTATATTTGGGGATGCTGGTTTAAATTGTCCTGCGTTTGGTGGAATTAGACTGAGTTATTTTGTCCTTAGTTCTGTGTGCCGATCTGTCATGAGCTCTATAATAGCAGAGCAGAAAATAATACAAAAAATAAGTCTCATAATCAAATAAAAACGCTTATAAAAACTTTTTTATACACAAAAGAAACCAGAAGTTTTAATAGTTCATTATTAAATTAAATTATTAAATGAAATTTGGAACGCGAGAATTATTATTTTTAAATCCTATATGTACGGAAGCCGTAGCTTCTTATAACTTAAGAAAACAAAAAGCCTTACAAATGGCTTTATTTTTGTTCTTGACTTACTTTTCATTCGGTTTTGTATTTCCTTTTAGCAGGTTAAAAATTTATTAAAAACAAAGTTAATAACTATCAAAAAATTATGAAAGAAATAAAACTGATGCAACTGGCTAAAAGCCAATTTTGAAAGTGCTGGGAATTAGTTTAAACCGTATGCTATTCGGACAAAGTTTAAAGATTTTACTGGTCTTTTATACTAAAAAAGGAAATCCCGTTTTTAAAATTAAAATGAATTCTGACCGTTTTTTATTATTTGGGTTCCCATGTTTCCTCCAGTATTAGAGTATATTATAGAGGTAACATAAGTACACATTGTAACGTACAAAAAATTGTCAAACCCTATCTTATACTATATCCTAAAAGACAAGTATACCCGATTTTTTAGCAATATAATGTTAGACAACATATACAGTAGTGGCAGAAAGTAGAGCAACTTTTTAAAAAATCAAATTTCTTGACAACTAACAAAGGAATAACAATGATATTTATCCACAATACTTTTGGTCAAGTAGGTAGTCTTAAATCAGATAAGAATTGACCTTCTGAATATTTCTGTTTATTTTTAAACTGATAAGAATTTGTGTACCCTGGCAAAAGTAGAGGCAACATTTTTTTGGGACTTACAAATCAGATAATATTAGTTTAATTCAGCTGTTTACCGGTTTGCATTAAAAGCAAAGTTAAGTTTACAATGCCTAGAGGACGGCCTTTATCCGTTGATTTAAAAACGAATTATAGACTGTTACAAAAATGGTGAAAAACAAATCAATATTGAGGAAAAAAGGTTTCGTTTGCATAAATCTATAGTATCGCGAATCATTTCACGTTATGTGAAGCATGGACATGTTTTACCTAGAAAAAAATCAGGAAGACCAAGAAAAACGGATAAATATCAAGATAAACAAATTTTGAAAATATCTCAGAGTGATCCATTCTTGGGTTCAAGTAAAATAAAGCAGCGATTATCAGAAGGAATTAGGCATTCAGATATCTTCAGGACAATAAGAAGTAGATTGAGGCCAAAATTATTTGCAGGGCATCCAGCAAAAAAGCCCTTATTATCTGCAAAAACAGACGATCCCGTCTTCTTTTTGCTCGATCTCATTGCACTGGACAAATAATGACTGGAAAAAGGATAATATTCAGCGACGAATCAAGTTTAATTTATTTCAAAGTGATGGTATAGCATATGTTCGACGTCCTGCAAACCAAGGTTAAATCAGGCACACTTGTCAACAGTAAAACATGGTGGTGGATCGGTTATGGTGTGGGGCTGCTTTTCCCGGTTTCGGAATGGGGCCACTTCATAAAATTGATGGGATAATGGATAGATTTATGTACAAAGATATTCTGGAAAATGAAATGGTTCCATATGCAGACAAAAAAATGCCCCTTATTACATTTTTCAGCAGGACAATGATCAAAGCATTCTTCTAAATATGTAAGGCTTGGTTTAGATAACCAAGATATTCAAGTAATGGACTGGCCAAGTCAATCACCAGATTTAAACTACATCGAGAACCTATGCATTTTGGATAAATAAGGAAAAACTTACAAAAATAAGGACGAATTATTGTTCAATGCATTACATGAAGCTTGGATTAATATGGATCCAGCAATAATTTCCTACGTTACTGCAATCTCTTTTCTTGTGAGGAAGTTTATTAAAATGATGGATATTTTATTGAAATACTAAAATTGTAATTATACTTCAGTTTTTACTAAAGAAAAACATCAATTCTTAAAAAAGTTGCTCTACTTTTTCCGTCCAAATTAATTTTTTTGTACATAAAAATATAAACAAAGAATATTAAGTTAAGTTGTTATTAGATTTATAATGCTTAGGTCTTATTGGTATTATATTTCCAATATGATTGTATTTTTCTTACTAAATAAAATAGATGTGTTGAAATAAAGTTGCTCTACTTTCTGCCACTACTGTAACTAGCCATTAACAATCAGCTTCTCCTTGTGTGTGAGTGATGATCGCGTTGTTAAAATTTAGCAGTGGACTTAGCAATTGTTAAAGTTAACAACGGTTTAGAACGTTATCAAAATGTCAGATTTTGACAGGTTGCCTACTAAAATCAATGAATAACACTGACAGCTGACGTTTTTGTTAAATATTCTAAACAGTTGTTAACTTTTAACAATTGCAAGTCCATTGCTAAATTTAACAACGCGATCTACTCGTAAGCTTTAATAGTATTTTTTACACAGGTGCCTCAATATGTCCTAATTTATTCTCATTTCTTGGCTGCTTTTGGACGCATTAAATAATATGTAGCACATTCTAGTCTATCAACAAGCAATTAATGGTAAAAAGTTATTAATCCAGGTTATATTCTTCCAATGTCCTTTGCCGAAAGTGTAGTTTTAACATTTTCGTCTTACGAAGTTTTTGCATTTGTCAAAGCATTTTTTTGTCATTCCGCTTGAGACACTTCCAAAACAGGTTTTGTGAATGCATTAACGGATTCCTATGCCAATAAAATCGATTTTTCTACATTTTATTTAAGACGTTCGGGAAAGGAAATACCTACAATGCCAAATCAGGGCTGTATGGCGGATGACACATTATTTTGATTTTTGAGTGCTTAAATAGTCGGTTGAAAGGCGGCCAGATGTGTGACAGCATTAGTCTATTTTTTTTTTTACTTAACCGAAGATTTCGGGCAACTAAATGGTTGTGTACTATTTAAAACTGACCGTTCTATCGTTCCTTAAAGGCACTCGTGCCACATGATCAGATGTTAAAAAAAAACGGACGATGCATTCAGCTCAGTGTAACCTGAGCTGAACAACTTTTATTGAGACCCAGGACTCATCAGAAGCCGCCCCAGTCTTCTTTATTTAGTTTTTTGACTCCTGCGGCATAGGCTCTGTTGTCACTATTACAATCTGCTAGCCTCTTTTAAAGCTTCCACTCCAAGGTATTTCTAAACATTTGTTTACCCCAATCTCCATTTCGCTTATCTTTTTGAGATTTGAATCAGATCAGGTCCGAGGTCCGGATGTTTGCTTTTTGTTGACTAAGAACGCTCGCGGGAGTATTTGTATAACGGTGAACTAATGCTATGATTAAGAAGACTAATGCATGCCTGGTTTTGTTGCTGTGATAAGCTTGATCTAGCACTATTAGTTTTTATGAAGCAATAATGAACAAATGATTTTGGTCTACCTTTATAACTTTTGTAGGTGACCGCACAGCGACCACGATTAAAGTCAATATATCGGCCTGAGTAGTATGGGGCTTTATCTACAAAAAAAGTTGATGGATGCACTACCGTCTTGATAATCATCGTTGAAAGTACTATTAAATCATTGCACAACAATTTTTACAAGATAAATTAATTTTTTGCAGGGATGCAGTTTTTAAATGACACAAATCGCGCTTAAATGACAAAAAGTTTTGTACAAAGTTTAAAAATGTAAAACTTTCTAGTGGAATCATCAAATGCACCTGAAAATACTTAGTGCTGTCAAGGCTTAATATATAGATAGTGCCTCTCTTAGTACAAGATGGGGGATGTGGGGAATAATTTCGTGCTCCAGACCATGGCTAGAAACGTTGTTTATCAAGAAGGCACTTGTTTTTTTAAAGTTTGTTTGTCCTGTTAATTAAACGCGCACACTTTTCGCACAGAAGAATCTATTTTAAAATTACGATAAGCGAGTTTGAAAGAAATATACAGTTTTTGACATAGTATGAGCGCCAAAAGGTAAAAAATCAATGTTTTGAAAAAACAAAAATAATACTTTTTTAGATATAGATTCCTAAGTTGACGCTTTTTTTTTAACTGTATATAGAACTCATTAAAATAAACAACTTTTTTCAAAATACTAAAAAATAAGGAACTTAGATTCATTTATTGTGGCGAATACGGTCCTGTCTTAAGTAAGTTGTCATCTCCCAAAAATCTTTCGGCTTGGACACGTTGAACGTGCTTTTTCCGCAATGTTTTCCACATTTTTTTTTTTTTACTTAAACCGACCTGACTTGCAATTACCCGAGTACTTGGATCCAGAATAATGACTTAAATTAAAATTTATTCTCGCCTTGTTCGGGTAAAGCAATACGACTGACTCGCGGCGTGATAAACGACACAAAGAACAAGCGTAAATAAGAAATAAACTATTTATTTATGTCCAGGCCCGCACTAGACACACTTTTAAATAAATTTATGTAGCTTTGTTATTTTTAGGTTTTTGAAAAAATGTTATTTAGAAAATTGCTTATTTTAACGAGTTTTATATCCAGTTAAAAAAAAGCGTCAACTTAGGAATTACCCTGTATATTTGTAGTAGTTTCTCATTATTACAAAAACAGGTTATAGATTTATAACACTACTAGTTGTGTTATAAGTCTCATGACGTACTGTCAATAGTATAGAATGTATAAGCATTTCTAAAATCTTATAATAATCTTAAAATCTTTAAAAGACCCAAATTACAAAACACAGTTTTTTTATCTTTATCACAGTCCAGAATAGATGAATGCCTAAGTACAAGATTACTGTGGGTACCAGGTTTTATCCAATTTTCCCCAATCCATGTATTTATAATACAGTGTGTTGTTGAGTTAGCGGTTAAGCTGGTTTACTAATCTAGTTAATTTTATTTGTTAAATAGTAATTTTAAGTTGCAATCATGAATGTGAGATAAGCGGGTTAGTTTATAAAATAATTTTGCAAATTAAGAAAAATAGGTTTGGTAATTATAATAATAAATATTTTAAGATTATTATAAGATTTTTAGAAATGCCTATGCATTTTGTACTATTGACAGTACCTTAAATACTAGAAAAATAGTAATGTAAAAGCGTCTTAACTAAGGATTGTAGATAAATTGCTTTGATGTATATTTTAGTTAAAACTTTCCGATCCATAAAAATATTTTGCTTTAAAATAGATGCTCAATATGCCCTTTAGCATATCTTTAATGCATCTGCATTTTTATTTCCCAACTATGCATATGGTAGGAGATGGCGGAATAAACGTGTTTTCTTTTTAAAAGTTTTCTTAAAAGCGTTAGGAAAGTTAAAGTTTAGTGATTTTTAAATGGCTTTTTCATGAAATGAATATCAAAATATTGCTGCTAGATACGCCTGTTTAGGAGTTTAGTTTTAACAAGGTTTTAAAAAGTTTTCGAAAAGATATTCTTTCTTCTTTTGCATTAAGTAGAGTCCTATTTTCTTTAAGATACCTTATTTATGTTTAGTTCGGTATATATACCATTGCATTAAGAATAGCCGAGAAGAATGCATTTAAAAAGCATAATTTAAGAGTGACGGAAACCTTAAAATAAATATAAAGGGTTTATAGGTACAAATTTTTCATTTAAACTGGAGGGAGGTAGTTGCAAGAACGGTGACCACAAGTAAACAGTAGGTAATTAATTAAAATTAAAATTAAAATCTTCTGGCAGCTTTACTCAATATTTAAAAATATATCGTGGATTTCACAGGCAGCGTTATATAAATGTAACAAAGATTAAGAGGTCATTAAAAGAAAATAAGTACTAAAAGAGATCTTTTACTTAAAATTTTTGTTAAAAACGTTTTGTGCATATATAAAAAAGTTTAAGATTAACCTACATTTTTTAACAAAATGGGTATTGCGTTATTCTTATGGATTTCTGTGCAAGTTTAAATTATGAGTTAACGTGACTATATTACTCAATATAAATTTTTCTAACACGAAGTGACTTAAAGGTCACATTTACGTTGTATACTGGAACATTAAGAAAGGTAAATATGGGACAGATATATATCTGGAATATCCTTTTTCCGTAAGTCGATAAAATCTAAAAAAAAATGTTTATAAAATTTTACAATATTTAGCATATACTCCGAACATCAAAGCTTAGTTGTATAATTGTTTTAGATAATAATCATTAATAAAGGCTAAAATCAGCTGAAACGTCTGAAGAAATATTTTTTTTTAACATGGAACTAAAATAGTTTTGATTTGTTGTTGAACCAAAAATCCAAAAAAAAGAAAATCACCCAGTATATATATATATATATATATATATATATATATATATATATATATATATATATATATATATATATATATATATATATAATAAAATAAAGCTTTTTTAAATAAACCACAAAAATTAAAGAAAAGAAAAACAATAATGGCAAAGTTAGAAAAAATATTTCAGAGGTAAAATACCTTTCCAGTCAAATCTCCTTGAAAAGGTTGTTCGTGAATATCATTATTAAATAGTACTATATGTTTTGCAAATATAAGTTGACTTAAATCCAATCTAATCACCACATACCTTTACTTACGGAAACTCGGACATATTCAAAAAAGTTCAATATTTTTTTTTTCAAGGTGCGAACATATTTCATTCTTTTGGTGGTGCTTACGTTCGCAACGGTCTATTTTGTTTTTAGAGTTTCTTATCTTTAATCAGGTAGACCTAACATACTTTGGATTAAATTTACTCTAAATAAAAAATATGACAATACCATAAAAATAAATAATCTCAGTACTGCCAAATACTTTTAAAGCAAAATTGAAATAATTTTAGTTTTTAATGTCGATTAGTTTACATTTTAAAAATTATTTTACATCTTAAAAATTATTTTAATATCTTTGAAACGGTGACTGACTTTAAAGAATAAGTAGCGTTCTGCTACAAGCTATATATTAATTACTTATTGAATTTTACGAAGTTCAACATAAAATAAATTTGGTTTTATTACAAAATATTAACTTGCTTAAAGAAAATCAATTAGTTTTTATTAATGCTTTTTGATGGTTTTTCATTGTGTTTCGCAAAATGAGCTTGAAGTTAAGAAGATTACATTTGTTTTTTACTAGCTTTATATTTAATACGAAGTGATATTTTTAGTAAAAAACACAAAAAACAAATGTATTTTTTGAACACAAAAGGTTATTTATTAATAACAACAACACTTAATTGTTTTATATATGGTAATGTTAAATTATCTATGTTTATTACATTTATATCTAAGAATATAGATTTATTTAAATTAGTCCTCTAATTTAAAATCCAAATTAATACATTTTAAAAATAATGTATCATTCAAGGGGATGAACTAAATTCGATTCTTAACAATGGAATCTTGAAAACGCCTCTTAGATTGTGACAATTGTTGGTATTTAAATGCCCAACAATATTTAAATATTAAAAAAAAAAGAAAAGCCGAGACTTAAATAAAAAAGAATTTTTGCTAACCTTATTTGCAAAGATATAAAAAAGAGCAAAAATAAATATTGGGGGAAAATAGGAAATTTTTGACTTATTTTTTCCTATAAAAAATACTATTATCACTTCTTTATTACCTCAATTAACATCTTGAAAAATCCGAATCAAATGTAACAACACATCATATTCACTGGCGGTCACCCATTCAGTTACTGCAGCAGCTTACTTACAGACAAAAATATATTTTCTAAGTTTAACATTACACAAACATTTAACTTAACGAGTTTTATTTACAGTTAACTTTATTTAATATTTTTTCAGACAAGCCTAAATAAGATAGAGCCATATGGTGTGTATACCTATATCACCTTTTTTAAAGTAATCCTAAAAGGCCATGTACAATTTTACTTAGTTATTTTTTTTTTTTTGAGGCACTAAACATGGACAGTAAGGCTTTCCGTCCATTGTCTCTTGCCTTCTCTCATTAACTGTTCATTTTTACTTTAAATTTTGGTTGTTTTTTGCTTATATTATATACATTATGTATATAATGTAGCTTCGTTTTAACGAGGCAAGAAAGAGAATTCTAAAAGGTTTAAGAATGGCTATTCTTATCAAGTTTTGTTAAATTTACTCTTAAATTGCAGTTAAAGTAATAATATTATAAGAAATAATTGTATACAATTCCAGATTTTTTTTTAAATTAAAGAATAAAATTAAAATCTTTTTAAACGTCAAAGAAATTAATAAAAGAATAATTCTTTCTTTATTTAAAAGGCCTTTAAAAATATGCTTGTGCAAATTCTTAAAGCCATTGATTCTTAAATACTGTTAGTTAAAATAATAAAAAAAACAAAGTTATTAAAAATTAATTCACAATTATATTATATCTGCCTATTGCATAATTTAAAATAGGCACATATTTTTTTTAATGGTCAAAAAACTCTTTATACCTAGATAACGCTTTTGCCAAATATTTTTTATACAAAATTCCATAACAGAATACCAAATATTTAAAATTCAAATATAACACTTTCCCGCGGATAGGGATCTACGTCACAAGTGCCCAACGTATTCACAACGCCGATCGACAGCGGCCACTGGAGCTAAGTTTCTATGTTAGGTCTGTTTGTTATCAAGTACAGTGTAGGACAGGATAGGATAGTGTAGGACTAAAAAGTGAAACTAAGTGTTAATAAGTTCCGTATTTGATTTTTACACCAAACGCGTCTTAGACTTATTTCAGAAATTAAAAAATGGCTTAATGGTTATGTTTATAAACAAAAAAATTCAAGTCTTGTAGTAAAAATGCATTTAACTTCACTACTGCGAAAGTGTGAACTAGTGAAAACTAGTTTACACCAGAATTCATACCAAACACCTAGTCCCAAATTACACTGACGATAACAAACGGTTTATTCACAAAAAAGTGTAAAAAAGTGCACACTATTTTTGGATAACAAACGGACCTATTATATCTTGGATCCGAGAGAAGTAAATAAAATACCAGGCAGAGCAAATCCGGAAATGAAACACTTTTGATTTTCAATTAGTAGATAAATGCCCTTTTGTTTGTTTTGTCGATGAAATTCGATGGAGTAAGTACCCTTTACATTTGTTATTTTGCATATTTAACTGACTTTAAACCGATTTTTTAAATCTGAATAAAGAAACGCAATGTATTCTTTCTTCTTGCTTTGAAGGAAACCAATTTCCGAAGCAAAAAAAAAATAATATTGGAACTCGGTACCCGTTGTGTCGTCACACCGATTTTTTATTTGAGGAGAAATTTAAAGGGCAACTATTTTATTCTAAGAAGAGATATTTGAAAGCTGGTTTTTTATTAGACAAAGGAAAAGATTTAACGGGTTTTTAGGTCAAAATAAATTTAATGCAAGAAGCCCATTATTTTTGTTGGAGGTACTCTTACAATTAAACTTATTAATTTCAGAGTTATCGTCGTAAAGTCAAAAAATGCGTAATATTTAGTTATTATTTCCTTATAAATTTAAAACATATTTTAATAAACAAATAAACAAGTTGTTATTTCGTGCTATATAATTTCATAACCTTTCCTGCTACATTTATCAAAATATGATCAAAGCTAAATTACAAAATTCCAAATGTGTGGGGCACTTCAAAAATGAAATCTGCTTATACGAAGCGAACATGACACTGGAGTTTTACCCATTATGCGTTTCGTGCCTTTACGTGTGAATAAATTAATATAAAACTTGCCTATATACTTTTATTAAATAGTTTTTGAAAAGACTACGTAATTTTTTTAAGGAACAATATGAGCTATTTATTTAGACAAATTAATTTTGAGGAAAAAAAAACTAAAAAAATTAAAGTTGCCGATGAAAAACATCATATTTAAAATAAAAATTAAATATACAACAAAAAGAAATGAAGTAAAAGCTTATGATAAGCCACTATAAATTTAACTCATTATTTTATCTTAAATTCTGAAAGACTACTTAAAATAATAAATTATTTAAGGCGCAAATCAAGAAATAACCTACTTTTTAAAGATATATAGGATCTAAATGACCACCGCTATTTAATTAAATAACTCATAGCTTTGATATGTGCAAAGATCCTAACCAAGAAAAGTACCACTCTACATGTCCAAACAAAGGATTCGTAAATTCCTAACATATGGTTCGAGCTCTGGATGTGTGGGTCAGTTTTCCTTCTTCCATTTTTTAATTTGTTTTTCCTTACCCTATCATTTATTTTATTTTTAATACTTTTAGAAAACTACATTTATTTGCTTTTTAACTAAACTATAAAAATTAAAAGTTGAAAACAAACTCAGAAGTAAAATATTTTTCTGCCGAATTTTGTAAAGGTTTTTTTTATCTTGGGACAGTTCACGAAGCCGCGGCCTAAGTACGTATTTGAAGTGAAGGTTGCTTGTGGATATTACCATCAAATAGTACTATCTTTCAAAAATAAATGTAGGCCCAACTCTAATTTTAACTCCATTCATTATCATCTTTAATAATCTAAACCCATATACGTTCTTTTACTTCTTCCCTGGGAGCCGTTTAGATTTACTACCGGAGGCAGCGCAGCCTCTTGGGCTTTTTGTACCTTTTTTTTTTAAAAATATATATATATATATATATATATATATATATATATATATATATATATATATATATATATATATATATATATATATATATATATAAAAATATTAATTTATTAAATTGAGGAAAATCCTAATATATTTTTAATTAAAGAAAATTAATAAAGATTTAGGTTTATTAAATTGGAAAATCTAATAATTTAAATTATTAGGTAAGCATTAAATATCGTAATTTGGTTGAACGTAAAGTATATTTACCGTAAGCTATTAGAGTAACAGTTGCAAAATTACGTAGCATTCTACATACAGGAGTAAGCACCTGCCAGGGTGGATAAATCCTAGTTAAGAGACAGTTAGAGCTGTGTTTTAAAACTCGTCGATAATTGCTATTTTATATTTGGTGTAAAAGATTAAGTACCTTTTTGGTTGATAGATTCATAACACACAATTTATATGGCGTTCCCTAATGACCTGCTTACATTTTAGAGTGTGACTCATTAGGGTATTTTAAAAATACAAGTTCATAAAAAAATCGGAGATCTTGAACGATTATAGTATAGGCAACTAAAAATACAGAAAACAAAACATTTTATAACCTTGTTACTGAAATAACAGTTATTAAAGCATCTGTCAAGTTGGTTGCCTAAAATTAATACACATCCCGAAAAAATATAAAAAAATGATGACTTCCACAATTTATTAAAGCAATCGCCGAAAAAATATTGTAACTAACTCTTGCGAGGCTCGCGCGCTAAATTAATATCAGGTGTTAGATGCTATTTAAATTTTTGTAAGTGTTGAGTGAACATAATATAATGACATATTTTGGTAACAAAAGTTATCCAATTACTCCATCAGTACCATTCCTGCAAATCTGCCTACTGGTATATTTTTTTGGGAATATTTTTCCTACTAAGTTTGATCAAAGCTACATAAAAACAATTTTTAGCGTTTTTTTCTCGGTTCCTTTCTCTCCCGCTTCTTCTTCTTCTTCTTCTTCTTCTTCTCTTCTTCTTCTTCTTCCTGGGAGCCGTCTTGATTCAGTACCGGAATGCAACCTCTTTTATACCAATCCCCCCATTAGTCTTGTTCCTTCTACAAGTCTGTATAACCCCGAGACCGGTTGTTTGATATATTCCTGTGGGCTCCTTTTCGGTTGCCTAAATAGTACCTGTCTTTTGTGATTCAACGCTACACATTCGCACAGTATATGGTCGTCTTGTATTCTATCTTGGTCGTAAATGTCCTTTTGGATAGGTGCCTATTAGCAACCCTACTGTTGCAAAGTTTTTCCTACTTTGTCTTAGTAGTTCTTCCTTCGTTCTTCTGGATGGGCTCCTTCTCTCCCTCTTAATTAAAACAATTTAAATTTAGGTAAAACTTATTTTTTATCGAAAATATGGCTTTAAATAAAATTTAGACTTTTGTCTAAGTTTTGGGAAGTCTAAGAATACATTTAGCTTATGTCAAAACAAAAGTAAATTTAGCTGACATTTTTACAAAACCATTTAAAAAACCGCGAAGGAATAAAAAAATTAATGAAATAGTCAAATTTGAACCGAAACTACTTACATAACGTCATCAAACATTGTGTTGTTTGGTAAGAATGCCGGTCAACAAAATTATTTGTCAATACTGCTAAATGCAGCAATTTAAATTTAACCTTTTTAAACAACAATGACGCGATTGGTGGAAAACACAGAAAAGATGGTTTTAATGTGGACATAAAGATGCTAATAAATAAAAAAATCTATAATAAGAGAAAAATGCCAAAATAATTTTTGTAAAATGATTTCAAAAATAATAAAATGCTGCGGCAAAGAAGTTAAGTCGTTGCAGACATATATTCATAAAAATATGTTTTTATGAAAATGTCCTGGCAAGTGATATTTTAAAATGTTAGCTAACCATTAAGGAAAAGCAGGGGTAGATTTACGCAAAGGCTGATTAGGGTGAAGCCTAGCAAATATTGTGGGCGGCAAATTTACAATTTATTTTAAAAAAATGTAATTGCAAATTTTAATGATGTAATTAATGATTTTGCAAAAAAAAAGGCTCGAAGAAAAAGGTAAGTATAGGGTTTTGCCTATAATTAAATAATACATAGTTCAAAAAAGACTTTTTTTACCATTTTAATTTATATTTTGTTTAATATTATATTGTTTGTTTCAAAGAATTTTTATTTAATTTTCTGCATAATTTACTTTTGTTAAATTTTTATAGGAATAACTAGTGAAGTTTATATTCTTTTAATGCTAAATTTTTTCTTTGATATCCAAAAAATATTTGGGCGGCAAAAAGTTAAATCTGGCCCTAAGAAAGAGATCCTCTCTTATTTTTTTAATTTCAGGCTATCTACAAAGGCTTTATTAAGCCTTGGTTGGTAAGATACTATGAGTGCCCCATTTTAATATGCCTAACCATAGATAATCTACTATGGGTATAAATGAACCATTCAATGCTATATTAAACTGATACCTAATGGACTTTGCTAACATTTCAAGACCGATTCCATCGAGAAGATTTTAGCGCTTATCCTTGAACGAAAGTTATAATCTAATGTTGCCGGCAGGCCTTTACTATTGGCGTGATGAAACGCGACTAGAAAAAACACAATCCGTTTAGCCGCCCGCTTTCGCTACTTCATGTTCCGAATAAGGTACAAGCGACAGACATTGACAATGTCGCACATGGTTTCGTACCTCGATTCGCTGGGGCAGGGGTTACCGACTTAATTTTATTCGCATTTACGGAAGCATTGATATCTCCGAACTGATTCAAAATGCCCCATTTAAATGAACCATCTATTCGTAGTAGTATTATCTTTGGCCTAACCTATTAAGTATTCGTCAGTTCCGTTGATGGTGTCCAAGTACCAAAATATGCAAATATTTATTTCAAAATACCATAATATTGTAAAATTGAAAACTATATCTTTCAGGATATATTCTTCTGCTAACATTTTCAAGATTATTTCTTTGAAATTCCAAGGTGATAATGTGTTTAATTAAATAATAATAAAGCATAAAAATATTACTTTAATTATAATTGTTCTTTTCTATTTAATCTAATGTCGAACTTGTTTTGCTTTTGATATTTGAATTTGAGGTTTTCAGTATTTCCACTACACTGCTACAAGTTTCACAAAATAAAAAAAATCGATGTCCTGACACATCCCTACTGTTTCCACCCTTGCACATCGGAAACGAAAATACGTTTTCCAGTGCTTCCCCACTTGTGTTCAACATGCGTTTCTGTCGACTGTTTTAACCATTTGCTTTTACACAAAACCGGAAATTCCGGCGCGGAATTCGGAATTTTAATCCGCTGGAATTATTAGTGATTGTCATAATAGGGTTTTTGGGAATTCGGGAAAAATTTGTACTTTAACTGGCGTGCTAAACGCAAGTATGTTGCGTGGCAGGTAAAAATAAATATCAGGATTAACCTACATTTTTGGAGATCAGATTTTAGAGGTGTTGGAAAAATTAGAAATACTCATGAATTATTTTAATATAGCTATTTAGCCAAGGTATAAGGTCGAAGGATTTGTAGATTTATGTATTTTTTAAAATTTAGTTTGTCATTGCATGCGTATTAAAAAGGTTAACAGAGGGAGTACTAATGTAATTTTGATATGTTACAAAGGTTACTAAATATATCATTATAATCTATCTTCGGATGTGTTTCCCCCTCTTACGAAATTAGATTGTACAGGGTCTTTGATTATATTTACGTGGCATCTGGAGCCTTTATTTTTAAAGATAGAAAAAATATTTTTATGAGGTAGAAAATATCGCATTAAAAAATGGAGAAATATGGGCAACTTCAACTTTTTTAAATGGAACACCCTGTATATTATGCGCTACAACGAAAGATCTTTTTTTTATTTAAAATATATATACATTGATAATATTTGATTAAACCATTTTTGGGATATTTAAGCTTAGATTATTAATAAATTGCAAAAAAGTTTCATATTAGTATTAAGAAAGCCATGGAAACAATCAAATTGTTATATTGCTGAATTTGGTGAGGATCGTCTCTGGACCAATAATATTTATTCTTGTTATTAAATATTTGTGCTATAGTAAAGGAAGGCTCGTCGGTGAACAGAATTTTATTTTAAAACTTTGGATCCTGCTGCATATATGCTGCATCCTGCAGCCTAGCTATTTCCAATGCATACTCAGGTCGATCCTGCATGTTTTGCTCAGAAAGATTCTGGACGGACATAAATTTGTAAAATTTTAAAGTGAAACAAATTTTATAATCTGTTCTATTAAGTTCAGGTGCCGTATCCTGGATTGATATTTTAGAATTTTTACAATTACGAGTATTAAAAGTACCTAGTAAGTGCTAGTCCAATAGAAAAAGTATCATAATTATCCTGGAAAAACGAGGATAGCTAAATCTTCGTTTTCATTTCGTCTACAGTCCTTTTCTTTATTTTTAAGCTTTTCCAGTCACTTAACTTTCTTACTCCGTAATTAATAGTGTTTATAGATGATGGTAGGGTACCCGTTGTTAAGGAGATAATAAGTGATATTTCCTTTGCACTGTCGTCACATTATTATTGTTGCCATTAAAAAGACGCACAATGGCGATTTTTTCTTCTTCATCGATAAGAAAACAATAAACATTTTTTCGCGAACTAACCGTTAACTACCCGTATCCTTCGCTGTTCTTTGCACGGTTAAAAAAAATAGTCAGATAAACGGGTTCAACGCGGTATGTCGCCAAAATTTGATGAATATAAATTATTCTTAATAGTTAAAATGATAAACCTAACGTTTTACAATATTAAGAAGTCAAATTAATCATAATAATTTTATTTTTTTCATGGCTTTCTTGATACGAATATGTTTTTTTTTCAATTTATTTATAATTTAAGCTAAAATCTCCAAAAAAATGGTTAACTGAAATATCATCAATGTATGTATTTGAAATCAGAAAAACAAGAAGTTTTGTTTTGGCCCCTAATATACAGGGTGTTCCATTTAAAAAAGTTGAAGTTGCCTATATTTTTTAATTTTTTTAATGCGATATTTTTTTATTAATGTTGTCAAAAGATAATATGGAAAAAAACTACAATTTTTATTAAAAAAAAAATTCTATCTTCAAAAATAAAGGCTCCAGATGCCACGTAAATATAATTAAAGACCCTGTACAATGGCCAAGTTTTTCACTGACATTTTTTGCTTGTTTTGCTTCCATCTATCATATGTCACGTATTCAATTAGCGGATCATCTTCTGGGAGACCACCTGACATAAAAATCTGCTTGCTCCACTCTCATCCGAGATTTTAATGTCGAACTTGGCCCATTTAAGGTGGTACGCCAATTTAAAAATATACTTTAAAAAATATTTATAGGTTAGGGTAACATAATAGCACTGATAAACACATAATTTGTGACATGACAATTTTTAAGGGTTTTTAATTTATTTTGTTACTCTTAAATCAAATTTAAAAACCAAAATTTTGTATCACCTATAGATACTCTGTGACATGCATATTTATAATTTACAATACGTATTTTTTTTATAACGCATCCTATCAGAAAGAGTGGCCACTACGTCCGTCAGACACTAACTCATGGAAGTTTGAAGGTTTATGGAAGCTCAACGCTGTAGAATTTTTTCCCGCGTGCAGGGCAAAAACGATAAGGGAGGTTAGGGAAAAATAACCTGCAGAGTTTGCGCAATGAATAGTACGGTCAGGTCCAAACTCGTTATTTTTTGTAACCATGTATAAAGTTGATATCATCAAATGTCAAATTCAAACTAACCACACTTGATGACAGATGCTATCTATCCCTTACAACCCTTAGGTGGCTAAGAGAAGAAAACTTTTGTAAACGTGGGATCATAAATAAGATGAACAGCTCTTTTTTGAATAGAAGTAGAAATGATAAGAGTTGTAGGAAAAGAAATTGGTTGGCTCGAAAGAGGAATTTAAGCTTTTTTAATGCAGCTGAGGCTATTTATGAATGTCAGGCAGTTCTGCCAGTTAAGGTTATTCTCAAGAGTAACGCCAAAAAGAATAAACAACTCCGAACAACAATCGGCATTGCAGGCCAATGTTCTCATACGGGCCGCGCCGTAGCACACGAAAACAGAAGAGTCCGGGTCTGGTCCGAAGTATATTGTGTTGCCTACCTACATTTATAGCACACACTGATTTTTCTACAAGATTTCGTGGAACTTTGTTACTGCGCAAAATTATAAGGGTACCTTAGTGACAGTTATTTTTATAGGTCATTGCTGTGTTCTTCTTTTAACCTTTAAACTTCCTTGCACTAACTCCGAGAATAAAAACTGTTACCAATAAGTCAATTTCAAGAAGCTATAAGTTAAACCTTTGCATATTAAACTACCAAGTTATAATTAAAGAAAAATATTAGAATAGGGGAAATAATAAAAGATAAAAAGCATTTTATAGCGATCAGGAAAAAAAAGATTTAAATATCTTACAGCTATCAAATTACTCGTCATTAAAAATTAAAGTGATCAATATCCTAAAATTTGTGAAATTCACAGTGGTCACCAAGTTTCATAAGATTTGCATCTTTTAAATATAGATTAAATATACATTCCATTTTGTACCAATCTTGGAATTTTGCTTTATTTTCCTCAGATATTTATGAATCTATAATTTATAACTACAAAGGCCAATATAAAACAAAAAAGAAATGTATTTTTTGTAAGCCACTGTGGATCTATTTTAATTTTTTTAAATAGGTCAACCGGTCAGTAACTTTATAAAAAAATAATAATAATAAAAAGAAAATTCAATCTACACCTTTTAATTAAAAACAGTAAAAACCAGATCGGTTCGATTTCATGAAAACAAAATTAATATATATCTCGCGTTCACCTTGTTAATTAAAGATGAAAAGATAGGAAAAGATATTAAACATTTTTTAACAAGACGCTACACCGTCACTTATCGAAATATCATTTATTTAACAGTCTGTTACAACTCAAGAAAATTGTACGTTTTTATTTTTAATTTTCAGTTTAGAATATTATATGTCTGTGACCATTAAAATTTGTAGATACCAAACAAAAATTTCTTTATATAAGAGCCACGAACTTTTGTTTAACCAAAAGTTCGTTACTAGTTAAAGATAAAAGATAAAAGATACATTATAAAATCCAGATTTTCGTGAAGTCAAAGTCTTCACCGATCAGTTTTTAAGCTCTTTATTGAACAACGCTTACATTTTGAAAAATATCCTTTTTCATCCTTAATCAAAGTGAGTAACTTTTTAAAAACAAGTGACAAAACAGACAACAGGAACATCACATGGTGCATAAGATCATTATTAATAGAACTTGCGTTAAGACTTTCTCTTCCGAACAAAGGACGAAAAGCCGTTGGAAATGGAAGAGACTTAATTTTAAAGTCTCACCAAATATTTCTTTAGCTACGATTAGGGTATTTTTTATTTAGGAACTCTGTTACTTACCAATCACTAGGCGTAATGTAGTGTTTTAACAATGAGTCAACTTACCTAGAAAAAAAGAAAAATATGTATTAGACCCACATAAAAAAACAATTAAACACTACTTAAATTAAAACTTTGTGATTAAATTAAAACTTTTTGTGCTCATTTTTTTGGAATTTTAACTTAACAGTAAGAAGGAACGTACAATTCCTAGTAAAAAAGGTACTACTACCTCAAAACGATAGATCCAATCGTTTGCGAGAAATTTGGGTTTAAAATTTTAGTGCACACCTTAACGCTACCTCTTATTAAAACAGAAAATGCTCCGTTTTCGTGTTACAGCCCGGTCAAAGGATGGTAGTTAAAACAGTATTTAATTAATTGCAGCTATTACGAAGGTGTAATTTAAATAAAATTTCAGAGATTTATATTAAATTTTATGCAAAATTTAACGACGTAAAAAATGAATTAATATGGGGCTGTTATAGGGTAGATTTTTAAGGACAGGGGATGTTTTGTTACTTAAACTTTTTGTGCAACGATTTTTCCTAAATTTGAGTTAAGTGTCACAAAGACTGGACATTTCTAAGAAAAAGTTTTCTTACTCCAAAACGATACATCCCGTATTAATTTAAAACCGTTCTGAATACCAACTCTTTGATGAGCCGTAAGACAAAAACGGGGCATTTTCGGACCCACGTTAATAAGAATTTTTTTCTATTTAAATAAGAGAAAGATGCAGCTAAGAGGTTTACGGTTACTTTTGATAAAAATAAAGTTATAATTTGCGTTAGGATGTCCACTAACCAAATTCTCGCAAACGGTTAGATGTATCCTTTTTACTCAAAATTGTGGTCTTTTATGAAGGTTAACTCAAGTTTACAAAAAACCAAAGCACACAAAACTTTTAATGACAACCTATACCTTCCCTTACAAATTAACTTTATCAGTCGTTTATAATTTATTTTGTATGTTGTTAAATTCCATGTAAAATATAATACAAATCTGTAAAATTTATTTATATTACATTTTTCTAGTAATTGCAATTCATTTAAACCATTTTCATTACTAACCATTTAATGTGCAGTAACCGTAGTTAGAAAATGGGGCATTTCCGAACCCCTGTTACTAGGACGTCTTTTTTACTTTGAAACACCTTTTATATTTTTAATAACTTAGAAAAAATTACTTTACAGAGATTAACACGAAAAGTTTACCAGGGAGATTAAATCAGACGTTCTTATGATCAGATTTTTTTAAGCATGCACGGGAACTTAAAAAAACGTATCTGCATAAGGTGGCACACCGATGGTTTTTCCAATTGATAAAAAAATCTTCCAAGCACAAACTGTTAGACCAGTTTGCGTAGGACTCTAGGGAGTTTCAGTCCCTTTAAAACAAATTAAATAATTTTGTAAAGTAACTTATTTTTAAACTATATTATGTTAATATTTATTTAAATTAAAAGTTGCTCCCCCACTTTTTGCTGTCATTATATGTCACTGAAAACATAAATTATAAATTTTAACTTTACACTCATTCCTGTGTGATCCTTTTACTTTCCGATGATAGTTCATTGGATCTAAGGAACACTTTTAATAACTTTGTTTGCAATAAATGAAATTTTGGTAAAAAATTGATAATAATTTAGCTTAAATAGCAACAAATTAAGAACTACCATGAGGGTGCGTGCAATTTACTATATTTTCATAATAACTCCAATTTTGTAAATAGCTAACAATAAAATAATTGTAACATTTAATATCAAGCACCCACCCCACGCCTTTTACTATAATAAAATTATTTTGTTAATAACCTAATTTTTATTTTAATCTTATAAAAAATAATTAAGTCCTAATTAATTATTGGACTCTCTATTACTGTTACGCAAACTCTTTTTTTTATATGGGACAGTCCACGAAGGCTGATGCCTAAGTACTAACGTACCGTGGGTGTCTTAAGTGTGGTGAGAGGGAGTTTGTTCACCCGGGACTTAAATATTTGGAGATTGGGAGGAGAAGGAAAAACTTGCGGGCAGCAGGTTCCATAGTCTTGACACTCTAGGGATGAAGGAACGAAGAAAGCGGGAAGTTCGGGGCCTCTCCAACTGAACTGTAAAAGGATGCATAAAAGTTGCACTACGTGTTGCTCTGTTGGGAGCTGCCAGAGAAGGAATTATACTGGCCAATTCCTCTGAGCAGAAGCCGTGAAAATACCTATAGAAGAGCGACAGATCCCCTACAGCTCGAAGGTGGGTAAGAATAGGAAGCCTTTCTGTGAGCGTTGGATCATTAATAAGACGAACGGCTCTTCTTTGAATGGAGTCCAGAATGCTAAGTGTTGTAGGGAATGCCATTCCCCAGACATGAGAACAATATTCTAAAGAGGGTCTGATTTGGGATACATACAGAGTGTACAGATTAGAAGAAGAGAAATATTTTCTGGCTCGGAAGAGGAATCTAAGCTTTTTTGAAGCTGCCGAGGCTATGGATGAAATGTGTTTGTGCCAGTTGAGGTTATTCTCAAAAGTAACGCCGACAAGATTAAACGACTCTTTGTTCTGCAGAACTTAGCCGCTCATATGTAAGGGATGAGCATTGGCAGACTTTTTCGCGACAGCGAACATGACTGTGTTTTCGCGGCATTTAACTGAACAAGATTTTTGGCGCCCCAATCCAAGATATGTTTGAGGTCTTGTGAAAGTGATATCTGCATTGACCTGCGCTTGTTTTCCAAATCAGAATTACATGATGGCTTAAGAAATTGAATACTAGAGTGGAGGGTACTATCGTCAGCAAAACTATGAATGGGATTGATGGTGGAAGAGAGAAGATCGTTAATGTGCAGAAGAAACAGCGTGGGTGCCAGCACTGAGCCCTGGGGCACCCCAGCATTAATTTGGTAGAAGCTGGAGGAATGACCATCTACACTAACTGATATACGTCGATTAGAAATGAAAATGAAGAGCAAAGCTTTGGTGGAAGACCATAAGAAGGAAGTTTGTTAAGAAGCCAATCATGCCAGACCTGATCGAAAGCTTTGGATATGTCAAGAGCAACGATCTGGGATTCACCAAGAAACTCAAGAGACTTGTTCCAGTTGTGTGAGACAAAGGAAAGAAGATCAGCTGTGGATCTACTGTGACGGAATCCATATTGTCTATCATGTAAGATCTTGTGTGTGATGCTTTTTCAGATACTTTAAGATTTGGGAAGTAATGAATTTTTCCATTACTCTGCAAACAACTGAAAAAAGAGATATAGGTCTATAGTTTAGAAGGGAGAGTTTTGCATCCTTTTTTGGGGACAGGTTGCACACATGCAGCTTTCTAACTCTCCAGGAAAATGCCCGTGTCACAAGAGATTCGAAAGAGGCGAGTTAGGATGGGTGCAAGCTTGGGAGCACATTTTTTAAAGACGATTGCTTGTATGCCATCCATACTGAAAAATAATTTTCTACTCTTTAGTTCGGTTTGCTATAAAACCGTGTTTTTTTGCTATTGTTATAAAATTAATTTGCTATTTGTTTTTATTATAAGGTTTCAATATCTACTACTGTGCCCAGTTAGGATATGATAGTCCCATATACCTGTATATTTTATCGAATTTGCATATAATACAAAACGTAGATTTTGGACTTTTTCACACTTTTCTTCCGGAGTGACGGTATATTGAACTGTTTCCAGGTCTAGAAGTAATTATACTCCAATGGTCTGCACTGATCTATTGCACCTTATTCTTCCTAATATTATTAATTTAATGTGTAATTTATTCAGAAACAAGCCGCATATTTTACACACAAATAGACTTTCACTGATGCAGGTATTCATCATTACCATCATTAAAAAATGCTATGGAAATACAAACCTCCTATCTAGTGATGAATGCTTTAAATCGCTGTAATATTTTTCAGAAACTTGACACTTTACAGGGATATATTATTTTTTACCGTAGTTCCGACAAACCGTGGAAAAATCTGTTTAAAAAATGGTCAGTTGTGGTTATGGGGCTCATATTTCAGTTTTTTACTGTAATCATTATAATACAGGGGTAAAAGAAATATTATTTTTAACCTTAGTAATTTTACAGGTAAGGTAATTTAACCTTTGCTTTAAACTGTGGGTGAAATGTAAAACATTTTATTCCAAAAATATTAAAAATATTTTAGATAGATTCGTACACATTAATATGGATGCCACAAGACAATACATTTATGTTTCTACCTAAAATATTTTTTTCAATGGTATTTCTGCCCAAAAATTAGTAAATTTAAAATCAATACTATTCCTTACTGTATCGAAAATAGGTCTGTTTGTTATTCAGAAATAGTGTACAATTTTTTTACGTAAGCGCTCTTCTGGAAAGTATATTTTAGGACTAGGTGTGTAGAAAAAGTGTAAAATAGTGTAAAATATTAATTTCTGGATAACAAACAGACCTAATAATTATGTAACAGACAACAGAAAAGTTTTTGTTTTAAACAAATAAATGATATTATATTTATTAATTTCCATTATTGCATGCATCTTAAATATAAATTAAGCTTCAAAGGAAAATCAATTTATTAAAATAGTTAGCGCTATGGATGTTGATTTTACATAAAAAAATATTTTTTTAATTAAAAATCCTATGACTTCCAATAACTCCTATAAACAATAATAAATATCAAGAATTTTAAAAATTGTTTATGTTTTCAAAATCTTTCAAGTGTTTTTAGCAAATATTAAATAATTATTTGGTGAATTATAATAAAATATAAGATATTTTTTTTGCAGGTAAACGTTCTGACCTGTAGGTTTGGACATTAAAATGTTTATTGGCATTGATGGTTTAAAATTTTCCGTAAAACTACGTTTATAAATTCTCAATTTGCTTCTTTATATCCCTAGTCCTTTATTTATTCGTAATAGAAAAAAGAGTAAATCTATACATTTTTTAAACTAAGCAATGTTTTAGAGCTAAATCTTTTTTCTCCGACTGAAGATTCCATGCTTAGTAAGTGGCTCTTAGAAAAGTCATAATGTATAATATATTTTATTATTTTTTTATATACTTTTATATTTATATACATATTTAACTGTGGATGAATCATAAAGTACTGTTTATTAAGCATCTGTATCTTATGTCTTTCTATTATATATTATATATTAATAATATATTTTGTACTTTCATTTCTTTTTATTATAAGTTATTTTTTGAGTTACTATATTTTTTTACCTTAAAAAATAAATTGTTAACTAAAATATCTGCTCTCTTTGGAAAAAATTTACATAAAATAAAAAGAGTCGTCCAACAAATATTTCTTTTTTTTGTGAATAATAATATAGCAGAAAGAGCACAGTAAATATTTAAGTATACGCTGTGTCGAAAAAAGTGTACCTACAATGTCTGTGTTATCAACTATCCTATTCGTAAAAAATAAGCTAATTTAACACCCTACTGTCTAAACATCTCACAACGTCTCTAGTTTTGTCTCTAAACCTTTTTAAATATACGAAAACGCTAAAAAAGCGCGATTTTCCGCGCCCTAGAGGTCATTTTCCCGAAGCTTTCATGCTTGTGTTTCTTTTTTGGGGCGAAATGAAGGTTGATGGAAGTAAATATAAAAAATTCCAGATACCTAGAGAAGTAAGATTAGGTAAAAACGTCATAGACAGGCAAAAACAATTTTGTTGGCAATTTATTACTTTATGAATTTCGGTACCTGAGGCCCACGTGACCAAAAATCAGTTGTCTTTTGACCCTCATCTCGTGGCGATTTGGGAACGTAGTACAACATAAAATATTAAAGAGATACTAAATACGATACGTCGGAATTTTATATTTTTTTCTTATTTATTTATTTGTTTTTTATTGTTTTTTTAATAATGTTACAAGCTTATCACATTAGCAGAAAAATACTTTTACCTTTATTTGTTTAAAACGCCAAGATTTCTTAGTATTCTTAAAACTTTTTTTAAGACCGATGCCCCCACACTAAGACATATATTCTCTTTACGTAAACTCAAATAAATTTTTCTGTAACAGGTCGTGTAGAAATGGCCTGTAACGCTGTGACTAATTTCTGTCTAAAATAATTGTTTTTGGAGCTTTTAGAGCCATAAATTTCTTGTAGAATTAGACAGAGAACGCCCCGCAACATCAGTGTAACGGTAATTTTTACAAATTTGTGCCATGCTGGGCTTTAAAAACGGAATTCGGAAGATCTTTAAATGATTTAATGATGCTTAAAAAATAAATAATGATGCAGTTAAATAAGGTAGTTAAGTTATATTAAAATAATATAATATTCTACAGGATGATGTAGAACCTATCCCTAAATATTAAAGGGGATAAAAACAGTTGTTAGCTTTCGTTTATTTTTTATTTTTAAATTATAGAACAAACAAATTTCCATTGTCTATATAAAAACATAAAATTTATTTTTGTTAATTAATCAATATATTACCAATTAGCAGTCAGTTTGACCCGTGACGTCAACGTTTTTCCTTGGTTAAGGATTTCGGTTAGATTAGATTAGATTAGATTATTTGAGCGGAGATGGCGAAAAATGACCTCCACCACTGCAACCTTACCAGATTTATTGTGGTTTCTCCTATCGTTCTTTAGAGTACCTTGTCCAAGCCCGTCTTCTTAACTAGACTCCAGAGTCTCGACACTGGCCACTCCATATAACTTGCCGGTTTTGGCTTCTCCATCCCAAGCCTAGTAAACCTAAGCCTGCATAGTGCTTCGCAATGGCACCACACATGTAGGGCTGTTTCTTCAGCCTCCTGGCAGAACCTACACAGGCTATCCTCCACCAGGTTCATTCTTTCCAGGTGCTTGTTGAGTTTACAATGACCTGTTGTTGACCTACCGTTATCCTTACGACCTTACGGCTGTGGCTCAGTAGGTCCGATGTAAACTTGGCCGGCAGGTCTTAATGAACTGCTTTGCCTGTCTTTTCCCGGTGTTTGTACCCACCAGCTTTGAAACTGTCTGTCTACCCAACTCTTAATAGATGCTTTGAAGAGACCTGCCGAGATACCGCAGAATGGCTCCGGGCCTATCATTTCCGCGGCTGATCCTCTTTGGCTAGGTCGTCGGCCTCTTCGTTACCTGGATGGCCCTCGTGGCCTGGTACCCAGGCTACCGTAAGTTTGTTTTCCCAAACCGACTTTTTCCAGGGCCTGTATACAGTCCCCGACTAGTTTGGAAGTAACTTTATGGGAACTGATGGCCTTCAAGGCCGCTTGGCTATCTGAGTAAATGACGATATTTTCCTTTACTCCCTTTTTCTTTAATCCTCACGGCGCAATGCACTATTGCTGCGATTTCCGCTTGGAAAACCGTGGCGTGCTGACCGAGACTAAGATTACCTTTTTCTAGGCTTATCTCCATAGATGTCAGCTCCTACACCCTTGTTGGTCTTGGAGCCATCTGTATACCAGATATGATCGGCTTTGATTGGAGGGCCTTCCTTCCAGTCCTCCCTATCTGGCATGACAATACGAAAGTGTCTATTGAAGATGAAACGAGGGGTTGTCCTGTCTGAGGGCATCTCAAACAATGAGCTGACCTCTTGGTCCTCCTCTTTGACCTCCTTTGAGCCTATAGAGTACCGCCTTTACTTGCCCCTGTATGTAGATGTGGAGTGGCGGCAGGTTTAGCAGCACTTCCAGGGCTGCGGTTGGGTTGTTCTCATAGCTCC
>JAHBCN010008015.1:0-7500 GCA_019359885.1 Listronotus oregonensis
TTTTTTCTCCCCCCTCCATGTTTAATATTTTCGACGACACTGTAAAGAAATGGTGGATCACTCGTGAACCGAGCATTCAAACGGGGGGCATTCGCTATGATGTGGTGATGAACGAACGGGTTAAAATTAAATGTGTTTTTTAAAAAACGGTTTTTATATTTCATTCTGCGTCGAAAAAACTATCCTCTTTTTTTTCAATTTTTTAACTGTTTTGCAGAAAACACACTTCTAGACTTATAAGAATGACTGAAATTAAAATTTGATATGATTTATATTTTAAAATTGTTACATATTTGTTGAAGTTTTGTTTTAAAAAAATGCAATATAATTAAGTTAGTTTTTATCACCTAATAGATATTTGTTTCTTTAGGAGGAACCATCGACTTTGACGATTTAAACTGGACAAAGAAACCATACAGTGCCATAAAGGCTTATAGTCAAAGTAAATTAGCCAATATTTTGTTCACAAAGGAACTAAAGAAGATTAAAAAAGGGAAAAAAAAAAAATTTAAAACCCCCCCAATTTTTTTCGGGAAAAAAGGAAAAACTTAAAAAAATTTTTGATTTGCCCCCAATTTTCCCTTTTTTTTTTTTGGCCAAAAGGGGTTTTAATTTTGGGCTTTTTTTTTTAAAGTTTTTTAAGCTTTTAACCTTTTTTCACAATTTTTACCACCAATTTCATAACGTTGTTTAATTTTAGAAAATTTCCACTTCCAATGCTTGCTGATGTATAATACAGTTTTAACTGAGACATTGTGAAAAACTTCCATTATTACGACATAGCGCTACAGACCCCCTTTTCTATCTCAAATATGTCTTAGTACAAATTCCAACGAAAAGTGCAGTTTTGCTTCTCTAGAAAACATTTTAAAGCAGAGTTACGCTTTCGATTTTTTTTCTAGTCTTGTAACTCATAGATTCAGTTTTATTCCACGTAATTACTTTAATTAAAATTAATTATAATCACAATCATATTTATAATTATTCATATTGTAATATATTTATTTTATTCATTTATTTGGGCAAACTAGGTGTAAATATATCCAGATTACGTTAGGGTTACTGCTACATAATGTAGACATTTGCGGTATCCCTGTTGCAAAATAGGTTTTTTTAGTCTATTATCTACTGCAATACACTGCACTGCAGCTGACGACAAAGAGCTTAAAATTAAGTAGCTCTGGACCTTTAAATTTTATTTTAACCAGTATAGATAGGGCCCCAGGTACCTATTTGCCCCAGGACCTTTGTTACGAGGCTACGCCACTGTAAATATAGCCCTAATATGGTTGGCTGTAATAAGGTAGATTTCTGAATCTACTCTCTGAATTTAATTTTATATATTTAATATATCTAACTGTATTATAACTAAAAATGTTTTTTTTGTAGAAAAAAATATTACCAACGTTACTGTCTACAGTCTACACCCTGGAGTAATCAAAACAGAGCTTGGACGTCCCTTAAGTACGACCTATGGCAGTGCCTTCAATTTCGTTTGGGGGCTCTTTTCTTGGGCAATTAAAACTCCCGAACAAGGTGCTCAAACAACCATTTACTGCTCAGTAGATGAGAAATGCGCAAATGAATCCGGATTATATTATGCGGAATGTGCAGTAAAAACACCCACCAAAGCTGCAAGAAACGAGGAAGATGCGAAGAGATTGTGGATTGAAAGTTTAAAATTGGTTGGTTTGCCTGAAAATTATGACCCCTTCAGATCTTAAAAAACTTATTTTCTGAAATTTTAAAAATTTTAATATTTTAATATATATATATATATATATATATATATATATATATATATATATATATATATATATATATATAATTTTTAAATTTCCCCTATAATTTTAATTTTTAAATAAAATAAATTTTTTGGGCAAAGGGGGCCCCCAAAATTTTTTGATAAAAAAAAAATTTAATGCGAATCAAAATTGTTTACATTTCGGTTTCCCCGAAATGACCCCAACTTTTGAATTTTAAAATGGAACACCCTGTTTTTTTCCCCCATTCAATAGAAAATAAATTTAAATACAAGAACCCCATAGGGTCAACTTTTGACATTTTACTTTAAAATATTTAATTTTTTTAAAATTAACCTAGGGGGCCATGACGTTTAAAACAACCCATTTTGAGTCGGAGACGTTAAAAAAGTTTTAATTAATTGACGTATTTTAATGTCTTTTCCAGAAAGGAAAAAAGATTCCAAAATTTTATTTCTGGGGCATAACTCAATTTTTTTCAAATGGAAGAAGTGGCTCGTTGGCATATTTGAAAAGGCATTTCCTTCTAAATAATTTGATACTCCACACTTAATATTTTTGTTTCAACTCTAAAAAAAAACAAAAAGAAAACAGTAGTTGTTACTTATAAAAGTATTAAAACATCCGGGCCGTGGCATTCTAACAAAAACATATATGGATTTCGGCAATTTTGTCATTTAGGCTTGGAAATAAACAAAAACGTTAATGGTAAACAATGCTGTTACATAGTTTAATAATTAAATGCAAGTTAGTTATTTAAAGTTATTGCTGTTTTTATTAATAAGAAATTTTAATTTAAATACCTATAAATATAATAATTAATAATAACAATAATATAATAATTATTATTCTTATAAGTAACAACTACTATGCCTATTTTTTAGCTTTTTAAGTGTTGATTTAACACCAAATATCAAGTGTGGGGTATCAAATTATTCACAAAAAAATGCACTTTTTGAATATGCAAACGAGCCACCATCGTTCCATTTGAAAAAAATGAGTTATATGTAGAAATAAAATTTCGAAATCTTTTTACCTTTCTGAAAGAGACATTAAATACGTCAATAAAAAACTTTTTTTCCGCCTCCTTTGACTCAAAATTTTGTTTTAACGGCGTCATGGCCTCTAGGTTAAATTTTAAAAATTAAATATTTAAAAAAATGTCAAAAGTTGACCCAATATTTGGGGGTCATTGTATTTAGAATGTCTTTTTCTATCGAATAGGTAGAAAAAATACAGGGTGTTTCATTTAAAATTTAAAAGTTAAGGTCATTTCCGGTGAAACCGGAAATCGTCAGAAACAATTGAACACGCCACTCAATGCATTTTTAGGTCACATATTGATGAGCCATATATATATATAGGAGTTGAAAAAAAGATAAAAATACTGTGCCACTACTACGCTGGCGTATAAACCAAACGAGGATTTTACACTTTGTAAATTTATTTAACAAAAGGACAATTATAAAATGCCAATAATCTAGAAATAATTGTCTGCCTCTTTCTTCTGCTTTTATTAAATTATAATAAGAATATTGCTCTATTTTTATAAAATATTTATTACTCTATTTACTTGGTTAAAAAAAACTATCAAAAAAAAAAAATAAATAGAGAACCCTGCTTACACCTTCAAAAGCCCAGGGGGGCCAAGTAAACGAAAAATTATGTTGAAATTTCCACATAATAAGATAAAATATCCACTTAGTAATTTGAAATTTTAGCTAAGTATGTTGAAATTTTAACTTATTTTTTTATTTGTCTCCTCTGGGCTCTCATAGTATAAAATTTCAAAATAGCAAATTAAAGTTCTACATGGTATTTTAAAATTTTGACTTTTTTACCCCTGGGGCTTTCATAAAACCATATACATGTTATTATATATATATATATATATATATATATATATATAAATATATATATATATATATATATATATTATATATATATATATATATATATATATATATATATATATATATATATATAACCCAGTATGTCCGCGGATGTGGTTAACAAGAGGACTAATGAACCAAAAATTAAAAGATACGAAAAAAAAACCCTTCTTGATAAAAAAATTTTTGTCGAAAAATATGAACTTAAGAAAATAGGGGGTTTTATCATACAGGGCGTCTCAAAAATGCAAAAACATAAAATCGAACAAAAGCAAACAGTCTTTTTTGGCCTTTTAACGTGAAATAATAATTAAAAAATTGCTTTAAATTTACTTCTTAACCTGATTCCGAACTCCGAAAAATTGAGTTTAGGAAAAATATAAAAAAATATCAATATTTTTGCAAGTACGCATTTTACTACTTTTACTTGAATAATACCTTTACATTACTAAACATTAATAAAAATAAATATACAATGGAAAAAATGTAAAATAAAAAAAAGGGAAAATGCGTACTTGCAAAAATGTTGTTTTTTTTTTAATTTTCGTTAATTTAAAGTTCGAAATCAAGATTAAAAATAAATTCGGATCAGGTTTTTTATTTGTCATTTCACGTTAAAAGGCCAAAAAATGACTGTTTGCTCTTTTTTTTTGTTAAAGTTTTAGTTTTTGATTTTTAAAGACGGCCCTGTTTTAACCCCTCTAATGTCTCCATAATAGATTTATATTTTTTTACAAAAATTTTTTATAAAAATTATTTTTTTATTTTAATTTTTTATTTTCCTTTTTTAAAATAAATTTAAAATATATATATATATATATATATATATATATATATATATATATATATATATATATATATATATATATATATATATATATATATATAACCCGTAATGACCTGGCAGCTGACAAGGTAATTTATTTTTTTAATTAAAAAATTAGTATTTAAAAATACCTGCCCGGGCCTTTCATGACCCTTTTTGTACCCTAAAATATAATATTTATACATAAATATTGTAATACTATTTTAATAAAAACACATTAACATATAAAATAATTGTTTTATTTCATATAGTCAAATTATACAAAACTTAGTACATAGCTAATCTAGAGTAATATTTTTTGGCATACAAATTAAAAAGCATTGTTATGTGAGTATCACAAAATCTAAATCTTTGTAAAATAAATAGGATCTACTTTTTGGCACAATCGCTACCTCCATTAATCAGTCTTTATTTTATTTTAGCATATCTAGGAATGTTAAAATATTTAATTACCTATTATAGATACCTCTAAATAAATTATTATAACAAAACTGTAATGCAAACCTTGTAAATGCGCATGAAATCTATTCTAATCTCAAGATTTTGTCATTTTTAGGTTGAATTGGACTAAACACTTATCACTAAAAATATATATACATTCATGGCACATGAAACTAATAGTGACAGTCACTGACAGAAAAAAACGTAACATGAAGAAAATATCTACAATCAAAGCTCCTTATTCACACTTCCTTCATTTGAGTTTTCACTATTTGCGGATTTAAAAAATACCACCCAATTCCTATATTCGCGGGTAAAGATTTCTTTATTCGCCGATCTAATCGGTACATCGGTACATACACATTGATAAAAAGGATTCCAATATGTAGGTATCCAACCGAATATCCTTTGTAAACGCGTCGTCAAATGGACTAATGGACGAGATGGGTTCGACAGATAGAATCAAGTGATATTCAGAAGTTGCTTGAATTGCAAGATGAAGATTTTACTGAAACCGACTTGGAGGAAATGTTAAATTCACAGCCCATTGAAGAAGAGCCTTTAACAAGCACGGCAAACGTAACATTACATTTGAAAAATCTGTGTTGGTTTGTGAATGGCAAATAAGCTTTGTGATTTGTTTATGAAAATTGATCCTTCCATGGAACGAAGTCCTATTTTTAAGAGGCAAATTGCTTATACCACTGCTTAATATCAGTCTGAATTGAAGGAGCTTTTAAAAACTGCCAAGCAAGAAAAAATTACAAAATTCTTTAAACCATTGCCTAAACCTGAAGATAATAATTAATCAATACGGTCAAAACTTTAATTAAATTCATTTTTTTATATATTGGTTTTTTATTTTGTCACCTAGGAACGTATCCGCTATAATCCCATATAAATTACCATTCCATATTCACGGTTTCTGTATTCGCGGCATATTTACTGAACCTATAACCCGCGAATAAAGAGCTTTTACTGTATATCGAAAATTATTCATGATAAATTATTTTGTTTTCAAAAATAAAAGTACATTTTTAATAAAAGATAGTTGCTGAAGAACAGCTAAAGAAATTAAGAGTATATAACCTCACCATCATTAGGTATAAGGAACCAATTCGAAAAAGCAATTTTAGAATTAATTCTGTTCTTGGGTTCTTAAACGTGAAAAAATTACAAAGTGCTTCTAGATTTTGCTTTTCGTTTTAAAGAACGGAGTAAATGTCATCATTTTAAAACTCTTTCCATCTTGTATACTCAACGAGATAGCAATACATGTAGGCCGAATTTAGGACACACTGTATACATTTTTAGCAAAATATGTATGTATATAAAATTGCTCCTACAAATCTGTTTCTTTTTATACCTTCAAAAACACAGAAACCACATAAACGTAAAAAAAAACAAACACATTTTTTCTGTCAAAATTTAAATTGTATAATTTTTTAAACCCCTACGGCACTACTGCTTTCCTTGGGCCTATAGCTAACACTCTGGTTTTTATCCTGTTTGGACCTCAGGGAATTATTCGAATGCCTGGAATCCGAAAAGGCGACGCTGGATTTGACGCTTCGCAGCAATTTTTTATAAGCAGATCTGTACTGCCTATTGCTGGCTGCATAAATAAAGGGGTTGATAACGCTCGAAGCCCATGCTAAAATTGAGGCTAACACATGAAATACGGGGAAAGATATTTTGTCATCGAACACGTTCACTAACATTAAAGGCAAAAAACAACATAGAAAACATAAAAAAATTAGGGCCATCAACTTTGTTAGTCGGTTGTCATCTTTTTCTCGTCGAGATGTTCGTTTGTCTGATATAGGCCTGAAATAAAATAAAGTAGATTAGAATTATTTACGAAAAGGAATATTAAAAAAACGGTTATAAAAAAAAGCAAGAAAAAAGAAACATAAAGCATTTGAAAAAAGATAAAATTCTAAAGTAAAGTGTATTTATTCATATTTAAACTAACAAAAAACCAGTGATGAATCTCCGGTAGTAAAAAAACACAAAATATAATGAGAAATCAATCCTTACAGATCCCATAAAATCTTTCTTTGGCCGGGCTTTTCTAAGAATGTTCAAAAACCATTCTTTATGCTGAGATGAGTTAATCGAAAAATTACCTGTTTTTTTTATCTTGGGACAGTCCACGAAGGCCAATGCCTAAGTACTAACGTACCATGGATGTCTTAAGTGTGGAGAGAGGGAATTTGTTCACACGGGACTTAAATTTTTGGAGATTGGAAGGAGAAGAAAAAACTTCTGCGGGCAGCAGGTTCCATAGTCTTGACACTCTAGGGATAAAGGAACGAAGAAAGCGGGAAGTTCGGGGCTTCTCTAACTGAACTGTAAAAGGATGCATAAAAGTTGCACTACGTGTTGCTCTGTTGGGAGCTGCCAGAGAGAGAATTATACTGGCCATCCTCTGAGTAGAATCCGTGAAAATACCTATAGAAGAGCAGCTCGACGGTGGGCAAGAAGAGAAAGCCTTTGTGTGAGCGTGGGATCATTAATAAGACGAACGGCTCTTCTAGTATTTGGCACAAATTAGTAATAATTATTTTAACCTGGA
>JAHBCN010008015.1:12500-40912 GCA_019359885.1 Listronotus oregonensis
AGCAGAAGCCGTGAAAATACATATAGAAGAGCGGCAGATCCCACAGCTCGACGGTGTTCAAGAAGAGGAAGCTTTTCTGTGAGCGTTGATCATTAATAAGACGAACTGCTCTTCTTCGAATGGAGTCCAGAATGCTGAAGTGTGTAGGGGTCGCCATTCCAGACATGATGAGAACAAATTCTAAAGAGGGTTTGATTGGGATACTAAGAGTGGTACAGATTGAAGAAGAGAAATATTTTCTGGCTCGGAAGAGAAATCCAATCTTTTGAAGCTGCGAAGCTATAGATAAAATGTGTTTGTGCCAGTTGAGGTTATTCTCAAAAGTAACGCCGGCAAGATTAGACGACTCTTTGTTCTGCAGAACTTGGCCGCTCATATGTAAGGGATGAGCATTTGCAGACTTTTCGCGACAGCGAACATGACTGTGTTTTCGAGGCATTAAACTGAACAAGATTTTTGGCGCCCCAATCCAAGATAAGCTCTGAGGTCTTGTGAAAGAGATATCGCATTCGAACTGCGCTTGTTTTCGAAATCAGGATTACAACGGTGGCTTAAGAAATTGAATACTAGAGTGGAGGGTACTATCGTCAGCAAAACTATGAATGGGATTGATTGTGGAAGAGAAGAAATCGTTAATGTGTAGAAGAAACAGCGTGGGTGCCAGCACTGAGCTCTGGGGCACCCCAGCATTAATTTGGTAAAAGCTGGAGGAATGACCATCCACGCTAACTGATATACGTCGATTAAAAAGGAAACTGGAAAGCCAAGAGCAAAGCTATGGTGGAAGAAGGAAGTTTGTTAAGAAGCCCATCATGCCAGACCTGATCGAAAGCTTTGGATATATCAAGAGCTACGATCTGGGATTCACCAAGAAACTCAAGGGACTTGTTCCAGTTGAGTGAGACAAAGGAACGAAGATCAGCTGTGGATCTACTGTGACGGAATCCATATTGTTTATTATGTAAGATCTTATGTTTTTCCAGATACTTTAAGATATGGGAATTAATGAATTTTTCCATTACTTTGCAAACAACTGAAAGAAGAAATATAGGTCTATATTTGGAAGGAGACTTATGGCTCCTTTTTGGGGACAGGTTGACACGTGCAGCTTTCCAACTCTCCGGAAATGCCCGTGTCGTAAGAGATCTGAAAGAGGCGAGTTAAGATGGGAAAAGTCTCGGGAGCACATTTTTTTAAAACGATTGCTGAAGCCATCCAGCCTTAGACGATTTTTTAGTATTAAGAGAAGAAAAAATACGCTTGATCTGTTTGACTTTAAAAATTATATCGGACATTTTATGAGAAACAGGGACAACTGTTGGAAGGGGAAGATTAATAGGAGGATCAAGCGTAGAATTGGCAGCAAATTGTTTCGCAAGATAGTTCGGCTTTTCCTTTTGGAGGTAGAGACAACCTCTTCAGAGATTAGGTGGAAAGAATTTGTGCAAAAGTTCTGACCAATATTTTATGAAGGACCAGAAAACTTTTCGCCATTTAAAGAGAGAACCTTGTCTTTTAAAAAGATTGAAAACGGTCTGGTTCGGGGATATTTTGAAATACTGATTTCTCGCCTGATGCCAGCCTGTCTATTTTTGGACCGGGGTTTTAAAGAAACTTTTGTGGGGGTTGAATTTTTAAAAAATCTGGCTTTGTCAAAGGGTTTAGAAAACCACGGTTTGGGGATTTGAAGTTATGGGGGGTTTGTAATTTTTAATTTTTTCATATCTAGGGGGTGATTTAACCCTCGAATTTAAGGGTGAGACTTTCAAATATACTACGCCCTTATTAATATGAAAAAAAATTATCTTATGTTTATTTTTTTTTATATTAAAAACAATAAAAATCCCCCTTTTATTTTTTTTTTGATATTATTCATATATTTCAGTTTTAATCAAACATACAACCCCTAATTAGAGGTGAATTTTGAATTTTGAAAAACCTAAAAGGTCATTGATAATTTCATATTATAAATATTTTTAGGATTTTTTTTAAGGTCTCTAGCAAGGGTGAGAAAATAGGCTAACTTTGCGGTCATTCTATTAAAACAAATCAATAAAAAATGCAAAAAATGAAGGCCTTTAAATACAAAATATGCCTCTGGGTTTTAATATGTTCTTGTTGGGATTATATGTTCTCATATTTATTATACAGGGTGATTTATGAGGAAACGTCAATACTTCAGGGTCCAAAAATAAACATAAAAGCCTATACAAATATGGGTCCGCAAGGCCTTTGTTTTCGAAATACAGAGTGTTAAAAGTTTTATTTAATTTTTCTATTTTCTAAATAAAATCTATGATGATGTAAATATTGAAGTAAAAATTGCTATTCGGGGGTTTTTTGCTATGACGGATTCGAATCAAACCTTTTTACGGCTCTTTCTTCGTTGGGGGGGAAAACCTACACGTCTTTTTACTATTTTGAACAATCAATAACAACTTTTTGTGTACCGCCCTGTATTACATTTTTTATAAACTAAAAAAATTGTTTTATATTTTTAGTCAAAAAGGTATACTGGTTAAAATTGATATAAGGAACCCCTTTTGGGGATTTTTTGGGTTTAAAAAAAAGACGCATCTGATTTTATTTAGAAAAAATTTTAAAAAATAAAAAAAAATGTATAATTAAACAATAGTGTTTTAATTTTCAATAAAATATTGTTTATAAATTAGTTCAAAAATATAAGCTAGGTTTTATAATTTTGAAATCCACCATTTACTTAAGCACATGTCAGCCCAGTGGTAAACACCCTGTATCTCGGAGAGGCCTTGCGGACCCATATTTGTATAGACTTTTATGTTTATTTTTGGACCCCGACTACGTACCTAAAGTATTGACATTTCCTCATGCATCACCCTGTATATTATATGTTTTTGGTGGAGATATATAAATGACATTTTTTCCATCTATCAACATGACGAACATTGTCTAAATATTTTTTTAACACACATTAATACATTAAAACCCCCTATTTATTTTACTATAGAAAAAAAAACTTTAAACTTTCTTTTCTTGATATTCTAATAAAAAAGATGTAAATAATTTTGAAACTGGAGTTTGCAGAAAACCTACACATACAAACAGATACTTAAATTTTAACTACAATCATCAAAAATAGTAAAAAAAGGAAATGTAAAAAGTATTTTTAATATAGAAAAAAATTTGTTCTGATTAAAATAGAGAATATAAAAAATAATTTTAATTATCTTTATTTACATATACGATGAATTGGTAAGAAAAATAAAATGGCAAGTACCAAAAAAACCTTTATACTGCCATTTTTATTGAATTTTTGCTATTTTACACATTTTTTGAATTTTTATTTTAAAAAAATTACATGATGGACTCAACTCACCAAAATAAATAAATTCTGGTTTAGCAAATAAAATTTAACGAATAGGTAATAAATTTAATATTCGTACCATCTTTAAAACTCAAAACACTATTATGTCTCAAGTAACAAAAACAAAACCATACAATACAAACGAAAACACAAAAAGTGTTATTTGTACGATTCTTTGTGAATGTAATAAATTTTATATAGGTGAAACTTCCAGACCATTAGCCAAACGCATAAAAGAACATTAATAATACAGACTAACCACAACTAACCACAACCACAAAATAAACTGGTATGCTTTTAGTATTTTAGCAAAGGAAACTTGTTCAAAAATGTAAAATAAAAGAAAGTGCATTTCTATTATTAAATAAAGATAAATGTGTAACATCAATCAATATCTGTTCATTTAAATAATACCTGGTTACTGATGCTTAATGCTGAAGCAATTTTAGACAAACTTAAAATCAATCAACATTTTCTTTAAAAAAAAAAAAATATAAATATGCCAGTCAAAAGAAACTTATGTCACTTATGCTTTTGACAAAACTCCATAAATAATAAAAACGTTCTTAGAATTCCTAAATTTTATACCAAAATTCTTCCAAATTTAATTTTAATTTCTATTTTATTTTTCATTTAGGTTGATAACGGTGGGCCGAACGAAAAAAAATAAGTATTTTGGGAATTTTTTTTTTTTTTTTGGGGAATTTTTTTTTTTTTTTTAGGGGATCCTTTCCAAATTCTTAAGAGGAGGTCAAAAATTTAAAAAATTTCCCAACCTTATGCCTAAATCCCAACAATATAATATATATATATATATATATATATATATATATATATATATATATATATAATTTTTATATATTATGCTTATTACAATATAATATATAAAATTCTTATAAACTCCTAATATAAATATTCTTTAAATATTTAAAATTAATATATATTATATTTTATATATTTTATAATAGATATATACGAAAGAAGATAATATTTAATATATATATATATATAGAATATTTTTATATTTTTTTATTTTTATTATATATGCCATTATGGGTCAATAGATTACAATATATACCTCCCATATATATATATATATATATATATATATATATATATATATATATATATATATATATATATATATATATATATATATATATATATATATATATATATATATATATATATATATATATATATATATATATATATATATATATATATATATATTATATATATATATATATATATATATATATATATATATATATATATATGTATATATATATATATATATATATATATATATATATATATATATATATATATATTATATATATATATATATATATATATATATATATATTTTTTTTTTTCAAAAATTTCTTTAAACCATTTATTCTAATTAAGCTTGATTGTTTCTTGGGCATGAGGTTTTCTGTATAATTCAAACAACAATATTTCTTTACGTTTCTGCACCTCATGGAGGGCTTTTCAAAAGATTTTTTTATTGTATTTTCATGATTTTAAAAATTTCATCTACAAAAAAAATATATCATCAGGCATACAATTTAATAAAAAAGTGAACAACAATAAAATAAATTGTTTTTAAGTTTAAAATGTAGGTCTTATCATGTAATTGTTAGTATTTAATTGTTATTGCACGTAAATATAATGAAATAATTTAGACTGCATAAATTGTACAAATGTAAATTGTCCTATATCTCTATATTATTATTTTAAATTGTATGCCTGATGATATATTTTTTTTGTAGATGATATTTTTAAAATCATGAAAATACAATAAAAAATCTTTGAAAAAGCCCTCCATGTAGGTGAGTAAACGTAAAGAAATATTGTTGTTTGAATTATACAGAAAACCTCATACCCAAGAAACAATCAAGCTTAATTATATATATATATATATATATATATATATATATATATATATATATATATATATATATATATATATATATATATATATATATATATATATATATATAT
Organism: Listronotus oregonensis; assembly: GCA_019359885.1. NCBI lineage: Eukaryota > Metazoa > Arthropoda > Insecta > Coleoptera > Curculionidae > Listronotus > Listronotus oregonensis. Next base: position 17,854 of record JAHBCN010008015.1, read on the forward strand.
ATATATATATATATATATATGAATGGAATATATTTATGATTCTAGGTACTTACTGATGTGATCTCAGCTTTCGTTTAGAATTTCGTACACTGCAATAAATACATGAGTAAGCTAATATAATAACCACACAAGGCAGGGCAAAACCAAGTAAAAATATAAACTTCTTTGGCGACTTTCCGTCCTTTTCTAAAATAGTGCAAGAAAAGGTCGATGGATCCAATCCCAGTTGTCCCCATATTCCTATTAGCGGTGGTAGCTAAAACAAAATAGATTTTTTATTTGTGATACTATACATCATATCTCCGAAGTTAGTAAATATAAAGTAAATAAAAGTTAGTAAATATAAAGAAAGCAAATTTTTTCACCCTTGCAGGGGTTACACCAGGGGGTTGCACCCGAAAATCTTAAATAAAACCCTATTTCTATGTGTAGCTTACTTTAAAGGCTTTTAATAAACAAACATTGCTGCACAAACTAGAGGTCTGTAGAGTATCTAGCATCCGAAAAAAACGATTTAAATTTATTCAACAAAAAATAAATTTATTATCACGTTTTGTAAATATTTTTTTACGATATTCTTCTATTATCTCTCTCCAGCACTATCCGTTTATGCTGTTTTAGTTCGACAGTAACATTGACAAGGCATTAAGAGTGCACATTTACGCTACACCTTAGGGGTCGGGCGAAAGGACGCGGAGACGGTGGGCGGAGACTAACAAACTCCCACTACGACAATTATCGTATAGCCGCATTAAAAATATTATATTTTATTTAGGTTCTTCCAAATTTGGTGTATTGATGCGATGTTGTTTCCGATTGCAAGCCTACAGGAGATAACATTTTTCGGTAACTATTTTTCACTTAAATGACATAAATTATACACCACGGATGTAACGGATTTTTGAAATATGAGTCGAGTTAAAAAAAATAGAATCTAAACATAACCGATTTTAGGGGACTTTCACTCAACGAAATATTAAAAACTAAATCCAAATTTAAAAAACTATTACAGCAGAAGCCTAGATTTAAGTGTTGGTTTTCATATAGTTTTTGAAAATTATCGATAACTTATATCGTTTTTGAGAAAAGCATTATGCCCCGAACACCAAATTGGATCTAATTTCGCGGCGCGAATGATTCTTAATACATTTTGTGATTTTATACGTTTTGATATGGTCCGCGCAAATAAAGACAAAGTTCATTTTTTTTAATGGACAAGCTAATCGAAATTATCATGACGCAGCAAGATTGTTTAATGATATTTTTCCAGACAGACCAGTTTCTTCTAAGTACGTGAAAAGTGTTGTGCAAAAATTCACTTCAACTTTTAGCGTAAAAGACGCTCAAGATCCGGTCGCCCATCCGTTAAAAGCAAGGGCTTCAAATACAAGTTTTGGGAACAATTGCCATTGAACCAAAGCAATCAGTACGCAAAATAGATGCTGATGTAGGTACCATAGGAAAATTAACAGTGCATAAAATTTTAAAAAGCATAAATTTTATCTCTTTAAAGTCCATCTTGTACAAGAACTAAGTGAAGATGACCCAGATCAAAGGCTACAGTTTTGTGAAAATATGAAACATTTAATTGCCACACAACCAAACTACCTCTATCGGATATGTTTCAGTGATATAGCCAGTGATCAAAATACTCGATGGATTAAAAAAGGCCATATACAAAATCCTAAGAAATTAAACGAATGGGCCGGAATTTTCGGTAATACGGTAATTGGTCCTTTTTTATTGAAGGAAACCTTACCGGGCACTTATAGCACAACTTTTAGAAGAAGCTATTACACCTGCACTTGTAGCTAATATTGACAAGGATGCTTTTGACTACGATCCAATTTTTCAGCAGGATGGGGCACCTTCACACTTTCATTTACCTGTAAGGCAGTACCTAAATGAGGAATTTCCTGGTCGCTGGATTGGGCGTAGAGGGCCTATTGAATGGCCACCAAGATCCCCGGACCTCGCTTCCCTTGATTTTTTCTTTTGGGGTTATGTAAATGAGAGGATATTTGCAACAAAACCAGAAAACTTGCAAGAACTACGACAACGAATCACGGGTGTGTGCGCCACTATAACAGTAACCACAAATTCTGACAAACGTAAGAGCAGAATTTCAAAATAGACTCGATTATTGTCTAGAGGTTGGTGGTAGTCATTTTGAACATCTTATAAAATAAAAGTTAAAACTGTTCCTCTAGACTGGTATTTATTAAAAATCCCTTATTAATCGGGAACGGGTGATCGTAGAGACCTCCAGTTTGTGCAGCAATGTGTGTTTCTTAAAGGCCTTTAAAATGAGCTACATACCAATAGGATTCCATTTAAGATTTTTGAGTGCCACCACTGCAAGGGTGAAAAACTAAATGCGTAAAAAAGTAGATTTTTTTATACATATGCATTCGCTAAAATTTGCTTTCTCTGTATTTACTAACTTCGGAGATATTAGTCGGTACTAAAACTTTTCGGACACCCTGTACAGGGTCTTTGATTATATTTACGTGGCTTCTGGAGCCTTTATTTTTGAAGATAGAAAATAATGTTTTATATAAAAATTGTAGTTTTTTTATATTATGTTTTAAAATAATCGGCAATAAAATATCGCATAAAAAAATGGGTAAATATAGGCAAGTTCATCTTTTTTAAATGGTACACCCGGTATATTATGCGCTACAACGAAAGATCTTTTCTCTGATTTATATATATATATATATATATATATATATATATATATATATATATATATATATATATATATATATATATATATATATATATATATATATATATATATATATATATATATATATATATATATATATATATATATATATATATTATATTTATAATTTATATTTTATATAAATAAAATAAAATTATATTATATAAATATAAAAAAAAAAAATTTTATAATACATTGATGATGTTTGGATGTAACAATTTTTAAGTATTTTAGCTATTAAATAAAATGAAAAAATTATATTAGTATCAAGAAAGTCATAAAAACAAAAAAAATGTTAAATAATAAATTTGAACGTCTCGATATTGTCAAAAGTTAAAGTTTATTATTTTATACTATTAAGCAATAATTTATAATGCTTTTTTCTATGGGCTTATTTAGAAGAACAAAAAATCGCTAATTAAATTCTCTTTTAATGGAAACAATAAAATGTGGACGACAGTGCTAAAGAGAATACCCACTTATTATATCCCTAACAACGGGTACCATCTATAGACACTATTAAATATATAGTAAGAAAGTTTAGTGAACGGAAAAGCTTAAAAAAAAGGAAAGGACTGTAGTACGAAACGAAAACAAAGATTTGGACATCCTCGTTTTTTTTTAGGATAATTATTATTATACTTTTTCTATTGGACTAGCACTAACTACTTTTAATAATTTTAGAAATCCTTAAATATCAATCTCGGATGCGGCATCTGAACTTAATTAAACAGATTATAAAACTTATTCTTCCTTAAAATTTAACAAATTTCATCCTTGTAAATTTATGTCCGTCCAGAATATCTCTGAATAAAACATGCAGGACCGACCTGAGTATGAACTGGTGCATTAGCTAGGTTTATGCAGCAGAATCCAAAATTTTTAAATTAAATTATATTCACGAATAAGTCTTCCTTCACTACAGGAGGAATGTCTAATCGCAAAAATAAACATTATTAGTCCAAGGAAAACCCTCACCAAATTCAGCAACATAACAAGTTTATTGTTTTCGTGTCTTTTTTGATACTAATATGAAGCTTTTTTGCAATTTATTTATAATTAAGTAAATATATAAATTGTTATAAATATCATCAATTAAATATATATATATATATATATATATATATATATATATATATATATATATATATATATATATATATATATATATATATTTTTTTTTATATATATATATATATATATATATATTTTATATTTGTATTTGAATATATATTTGAAATCAGAAAAAAAATCTTTCGTTGCAGCGCATAATGTACAGGGTGTACCATTTAAAAAAGATGAAGTTGCGTATTTTTCCATTTTTTAATGCGATATTTCTTTATTGATAATTTCAAAAAATAATATGGAAAAAAACCTACAATTTTTATATAAAACAATTTTTTTTATCTTCAAAAATAAAGGCTCCAGAAGCCGCGTTAATATAATCAAAGACTCTGTACATATATGATCCTTTATCACCTTTTATTAAGTTCAACAAATGATTCACATTTGGGTTAACCCCCGTATTATATTTCCGTCTATGACAAATAAACACGGGGTGAACCCCATGTATCCATCCCTTATTGATCGATAAATCAAATTCGACAGATAAAGTAAATTTCTTACCATTATGAGAAACGCTATACCCCAGGTACAAAGCAGCTGCATACATATGGATATTTTTGAATAGAGTTTACTATAGTATTCGAAGCAAGAGATCAGAACGTACCTAAAATCCAAAACAAATAATTAAATAGGTAGCTGTATATCTCTTAAATCCCCTTTATACTACTTTAAAAGAGGTCTCTTATATTACCACATTGTTAGATCTTTTGGTGTTAAAATATTCATTTTAAAAGTTGATATAACACGATATTTTTAAAAGACAATTTAACCATGAATGATCATCTTAAAAAACTGCAAAGTATTTTTGTGAAACTCATTACTTTTAATAGTCGGAGACACTGGCGTAGGTAAGGGGGGGTATAGGGGGTAATTACCCCCCAGGAAAGAAAAATATTTTAGGTTCTACAAATTATTATCCGTAATATGTTATTAAACAAATTAAAAATTAAAGGGATTGGAAAAAACCAAAATTATTGATGTTTTCTTAAAATAAAATGTTTTTTCTTCTTCGACTCGTATTTTAACACTAGCCTTTTGATATATTCGCGTCTTGTTTTGTCTAGCGTCGTCAAAATCTAATAAGCTTTGTGGGTTTTATAGATCGGCAAAACATACGCGAGCTTTGATACAGGTATTAACAATAGAAAAATATTGTTATTTAACATAACGCCGAAAACCGAATTCCACAATTAAATCCCTTATCCTCATGTGAACGTGATATATAGGATTAAAAGGTATGTGGGCTTTTTTTGGCTAGAGTAAATTCTAATAATTTTTTATGACTTCTTGAATAAAAATACGAAAAAAATTCCCATAAACATATGTCTCGAACTTCATAAATTTTCAATGATGGAGCTGATACGTTTTTTTAATTATTTTATTTTTAAAACGTGGATAAACATAGATGTATAAAATAAAGGATACTTAGATGTTTATATTTTCTAAGCCTTTTTTAAAATAATATTCGTAATCATGTACTACCCTAAAAGGGTTAAAATCTGCAAGCCTCGACGTTTTTTCACTGTTTCTTTCTCTGGGGTTGAAAATTTTTAATTTCAGAAATAGAATTACTTAATTAGAAACTTAGTAATGTCATATTCAAGTAAAAAAAATTAAAACATGTCTGCAATACAAATTAGCAATATAAAACAATACAATAGAAAGACCATGGAGGATTGCAGATTTCTTCCTTTTTTCAGAATAGCAGATGATTACAGATACTGTTGCAAGGAAGCCTCAAAAAACATCATCTCAAATATAAAATGCTCATTCTTATTTACATTTATAATATACATATTTATAATATATATATATATATATATATATATATATATATATATATAAAATTTATATATATATATATATATATATATTGTATATATATACTGGGTATACAGGTTCTGCGCATACATAATATTTGCAATTGTTAAACCCCGGAAAAAGAGATTGGGTTTTTGCAAATATTTTTAATTATATAATTAAGACGCTAATAAACTTTCCGGTCTTTTTAGAAATACAATGCTGGGCTGGTTTAGTTCAAAATTAACTCCCTCCAAAGTGATTGCCTTTATTTTAAACCCCTAAAAACTTGGTAAAAGTAAACAACATATCTGACTTACAATTTTGGGTGTCATATATTACTTTAGAATTCGGTTATATTATCTTAAAAAATACTCTTAAATTAATATAAAATTGTTTAATTATTAATTGTCATTTGTACGGACTGTCATCCTATTAACTAATAAAAAAATACATCATTTTTGCGCAACCATGATTCATTTTAATTTGAAAAAACCCAGAATCATTTTATTCGGAGCTCGTCTATACAAACATAATTAAATTTTCTATTTGACATTTGACACTTGGCTCTGTCCTTAATTAATTTAAAAGGCTGTGTGGAACGTCAACAACGTACTCGTACTTTTATCATCGCATTTATGTTTCATCATTTTAATATAGAAATAATTTTATAAAAGCAGCTATTTACATTTTAAAAAAATGTTAATTTCATATTTCATTACCGTTTCTTTTAGCGGCCCAATAAGTGGCCGAAAAAGAAATATATAATAAATTCACACCAGAGGCGTAACAACTATTAATTAATCATCTGATTTAATACATTTGTGCGCTTGTAGAAATATCTTTTTATACACCGTATTAAAAGGGAAATATAAAACTAGCGTTTTCAGTTGTAATCATAAAGTCGACAAATTAACTATTTCTAAAATACTTTTCACAGTGCACTTTTTTATTATAATCCTTTCCTATATAAAGGATGTACTATTACTCCCACACCTTCAAATAACAAACCGTGGTTTTCTAAATCCTATGACAAAGCCAGACCTTTTAAAAATTCAAACCCACAAAAACTTTTTTCGGACTTCTAGTCCCGAAAATCGACATGCTAGCATCCGAGCAAGAAATCAGTATAATCAAACTATCTTAGAAGCCAATCGGATAAAAGATAAAGTTCCCTTTTGCTCGAATGGCAGTAAATCCTTCTGGTCCTCTGCCAAAACATTAGTAAAAAGTTTTGCACAAATTCTTATTCACCCGAAATCTCTGGAGAAAAAATTGTTTGCACCTTTAAAGGAAAAGCCCAACTATTTGCCATAGAGTTTGCTGCCAATTCTACCCTTGATCGGCCTATTAATCTTCCAAGAGTTTTCCCTGTTCCTCAAAAAATGTCCGATATCATTTTTAAAATCAAACCGATCAAGTCTAATTTTTCTTTTCTTAATACTAAAAAATCGTCTGGGCTGGATGGCATACCATCAATTGTCTTTAAAAAAATGTGCTCCCGAGCTTGCACCCATCTTTACTCGCCTCTTTTGAATTTCTTACGACACGGGTATTTTTTCGGAGAGCTGGGAGGCTGCACATATGTAACCTATCCTTAAGAAAGAATGCAAAACTCTCCCTTTAAACTATAGACCCATATCTTTTCTTTCTGTTGTTTGCAAAGTAATGGAAAAATTAATTAATTCCCAAATCCTAAAGTATCTGGAAAAACACAAGATCTTACATGACAGACAGTATGGATTCCGTCACAAAAGATCCAAAGCTTTCCTTTGTCTCACACAACTGGAATAAGTCCCTTGAGTTTCTTGGTGAATCCCAGATCGTTGCTCTTGACATATCCAAAGCTTTCGATCAGGTCTGGCATGATGGGCTTCTTAACAAACTTGCTTCTTACGATCTTCCACCTAAGCTTTGCTCTTGGCTCTCTAGTTTTCTCTCTAATAGACGTATAACAGTTACTGTAGCTGGTCGTTCTTCCAGCTTCTACCAAATTATTCTGGGGAGCCCCAGGGCTCAGAGCTGGCACCCACGCTGTTTCTTCTACACATTAACGATCTTCTCTCTTCCATAATTAATTCCATTCATAGTTTTGCTGACGATAGTACCATCCACTCTAGTATTCAATTTCTTAAGTCACCATGTAATTCTGATTTGGAAAACAAGAGCAGGCCAATGCAGATATCTCTTTCACAAGACCTTAAACTTATCTTGGATTGGGACGTCAAAAATCTTGTTCAGTTTAATGCTCCGAAAACAAAGTCATGTTCGCTGTCGCGGAAAAAGTCTGCCAATTCTCATCCGTTACATATAAGCGGCCAAGCTCTGCAGAACAAAGAGTCATTTAATCTCATCGGCGTTACTTTTGAGAATAACCTCAACTGGCACAAACACATTGCATTCATAGCCTCGGCAGTTTCAAAAAAGCTTGTATACTCTGTATGTATCCCAATTTAGATCCTCTTTAGAATATTGTTCTCATGTCTGTCTTTAAGACACCCACGGTACGTAAGTACTTAGGCATCAGCCTTCGTGGACTGTTCCAAGACAAAAAAGGAAAATTTTAGCAAGAATACTTTTAAACTATAAAAACGCCTTAAGAACGAAAATTAAGAAATTTTGAAAATTTTTCTGGAAAAAGTTTTCAAACTCTAAAAACACCTTAAGCGAGAAATTAAGAAATTTTGTAATAATTTTAAGTATATTTAGGTCACAACGACTACAACGACACCACTGCTTAAATTATTTTCTTGAGCTTAAAGAGATCAGATCTTTTTTTGGCTTCTTAAAAAGTGGATCTGTTTTCCTCGTACGCTACATTGAAATCGCTTCCTCTCATAATATAATGCATGTGTTGTTTGATCTCTGCTTAATTTTTAATTGGACAAAGGGCCAATGCTCCCGCAGTATTATAATTTTGCTCGAGCTATTTTCAGAATAACTGCGAAACTTTTAGTATTGTTATTTAAATATAAAAAATACATTATTACTCGGGTCGAAAGTCAAATCAATAAAGACTTATTTGTTGAACGCTTCTTGTCCCTATTTTTTTTTTAATTAACGACAAAACAACTATGAACTCAGGAGCGTAGAAACATGGTTCCTGTTTTTTTTACCTCATTAAAACGCAATTTCTTAGGAGGCTTTACCTTTGCGGCATTGTATGCTTTTTAAATGATTTTCAGTGGAAATTGTACAGAAAAGTCTAATTTTTATAAGTGCCTATAACCAAATTATGCTCTATAATCCCCCCGGAAAAAATATCAAACCTTTTTTCCCGAATTTAAATTTTTTTTTTATTTTTCCAAAATTTTGATTTACGTCAAAAATTTTTGGAATCTTTTTGTAGGAAATTAATTAAGATAGTTTTCGAGAAAAATCCAATTAACCATGTGGCAATTTGAAATTTTCCTCCTTAATCTAGATTTGTTGCGAAGTTATGGACAAATAAAAAAAATAATTGAGATTTACGTGTTATTTAATGAGAAAATTTCAAATTCATTTAAAGAAAATAATTAAAAAAAAAATTTTTTTTAAAAAAAAAAACTTTCCAAAATTTTTTCGGGGCCCCTTTTTTTTATTTTTTTCCCCCCAAAAAGGGAAAAAAAAACCCAAAAATTTTTCCCCCCAAAAAAATTTTTTAATACTGCCCCAACTGTACTTACTTTTAAAAAAAAAAGCTCCCCTTTAAAGGGGGTTTTTTTTTATTTTCAAAAAGTTTCGTCAAGGGAAAAAAAAAAAACATATTCGCCCCCAAAAAACCCCTAATACTCAGTTTAAAACGAATTTAGTCCCATTTTATTTTTTTTTTTGACGTTTCGGCTGATTTGGGTCTTTATTAACGATTTTTATTTCCAAAAAGGTTATTCCAGATATAAAACCCACAGAAATAGTATTGTGAGCCTAAGGGTGAACGGTTGTTTTAACCATGTAATTTAAGTTTTTTAATAAAAATATTTTAAATGTGAATAGGCATAAAATAAATGTAAAGTTATTTTAAAAAAAAAATTTTTTTAAAAAAAACCCCCAAAAAAAAAAAAAATTTTTTTAAAAGGGTTTTAAAAAAAAAAGTTTTTTAATATATATTCATTAGGGTGATTTTTTTTGCAAATATATTTTTTATTTCGGTTCCATCGTAAAATTATGTTAGAAATACCCCCTCAGCTCTAAATATTAATATTAAGTATTCGCCCAAAGCGTGTAAAGATTTTCCATTTAAAAAGCACGTAAACTTTGTCTCTTTTTTAAAATTTCTATAACTCAGCAGCTTTTTTTTTTACTTTCCCCCCAAAACGGGAATTTTTTTAGAATTGAAAGTTTTGAAATTTTTGGCCCAAATGCAACCCACCGGCGAGGTATGGCAAAACCAATTTTTTTAAATTCTTTTTTTATTTTTATAAACGAAAAAAGGACAAAAAAAGATAAAAAGAAAATTGTTGGAAATTTAATTTCTACAAAAAAAGGGCTTTATAATTGAATCCTAAGACCCAAAGTTTTTTTTGGGGGCCTTTAATTAATTTTTTTGGGAAATTTTACAAATTATAATTTTAGTATTAGTATAGTAAAAATTTAAATTTAAGGGAAAATCTGGGAAATGTTGGGCCTTGGATTCGGGGTTTTAAAACTTTTTTTTGAAAATTATATTTTCAAAACTTTGTCTTTATCTTTTTTGTGCTTTTGTCATTTTTGAAAAAGACGAAAAAAAGGTTTTTAAAAAAAAAGGTTTAGTGACCGTTTTTCCGGTGTGGTGGGGGGCCCCCAATGGACACTTTAAAAAATTGGATGAACTGCGTTTACATACCGGGACAAATGTAGCTTGGGTTCTTTTTAAGATAAATAGGATCTAAAACCTTTTTATTTGCCAGTACTTTTTAAAAAAAAATACATTAGTTTATTCTTAATGGATTTTATTTTTTTTATTTTTTGGGACCCTGTATAAAAAAAAAAAAATTCTCCTTGAACCACATTTTTTTAATTTTTTAAAAACTTTTTTTAAAAAAAAGGCCTTTTTTTGGGACCCCAAAATTTTTTTAAATATTTTTATTAATTATTAAATATTATATATATATTATATATATATATATATATATATATATATATATATATATATATATATATATATATATATATAAATTACGAAAGGTTCCCAAGACATTAAACCTTATTAATTTGTTGCGTAATACAAATTATGGACAACTGTGCTCATTCATAATCCAAATAAAAAATGTAATAGTAAAAGTCAAGTGGCAGTTCATTTTGAATTGTTTGGGGTAATTTAATACTAAAACATGTGCTCGAGCGATTTAAAACTGACGTTTTGATGGTACAGCAATTGGAAGTGCAGGCATTACGTCCGATAAAATTTATATAAATAAACCGGGTCTTAGAATTTTAAAACAGTTTTTTTTTTCAATGGTGGTTTAAAATACACAAAGATCACGTACTTTCGATATCTGCATTTGTGAGTCAGAAAAATGCTCCGCTTAATCAATGTTTCTTTCCTAATCACAAGATCGTGGCAAAATCACCGGAATTACAATGAGTGTTCAACAATAATATTGCAATGATATAAAATGTTTATACTATTTAAAACCACTATAGTTTAGGTATTTCGATATACAATAATTTATGATAAAATACTAAAATTAAAACATATAGTGTGTCCCAAATTGGCCACAGGGTAGGTAACTCGGGAACCATTAGAATGGTTGGTTAAATTAGGAAATTTTAACAATTTAATTGCAAAATTAAATTTGCTTTCAGATTTTATTTACTTTTATGGTTTTTTGAGATAATTAAGAAAACCCAAAAAGGTGCTTTTTTAACTTTTGCCTGTAGCTCGCAAACACCAATTTTACGTTTTAAGATTACTCATTATTAAAACACTTTTTTAAAAGAATTTAATTTAAGTAATAATATTTTCTTTATTTTTTTTTGAGATTTTAACAAATTTTGGATTTTCATATGGACGCCATATTGTTTTACATTTTTGAAAAGTTTCAAAAGCTTTTCATTGATGTATCACAAGTTAGGTTTTCAGATTGTTAGCTTTAAAAAGATAATTTTGTTTTTTGATAGTAGGCTTAGACCCAGACAATGGCCGCCCCGTTTCATAAAAAACAAATGATACGATCCGGCGATCAACTAACCTAGACATTTAATTCTTAGTGATGAACTTGTTCCCTATGGATCTTTTGTGAGAGCGAAATCAAAAATTATCAAAAAAAGTTTTGTTTTTTTCAAAAATTAATACTTCCCAATATTACCTTAAACTGATAATACTTATACACAACTGTAAAACAAAAATGTATCAGCAAACAAGAAAATAAAATCACAATACATGTCTTCCTTCATTTTTCCACATTTCTGAATGGAAAAAGGTATTTGCTACTCCTGCAAGAACAGATTTTACCGGCCAAAATAAATAGAAATACAAAGTTCCGCCAAATAAAATGAATAATTTGTGGTTCCAGCAAGAAGGATGTCCAGCGCACAGTACCAGGGAGGTGATGGAGGTCCATAAAAATACCTTTAATGACAATATAATCTCTAATAATTGGCCAATTGCTTGGCCAGCTAGATCACCGGACATCACACCCCTTGATTTTTACCTATGGGGACACGCAAAAAATGAGGTGTACAGTTTTCTCCGCCCGAAATAGGCTGGAACTAGAACACAGGGTGGATGTGTTTGCTTCCATCAACCAAAAAACGTTACGCCGAGTAACCCGCAAGGTGCTGGAAAAATGCGAGAAATGTGTGGAAAATGGAGGAAGACATGCACTGTGATTTTATTTTTTTTTTCTGATACATTTTTTTTTTACAGTTTTTTTTTAATTATTATCAGTTTAAGGTAATATTAGGAAGTAATAATTTTTGCAAAAGCATCACTTTTTTTTTATAATTTAAATTTCGCTCTCACAAAAGACCTAGGTAACAAATTCATCACTAAGAATCTTAAATGTCTATGGTTAGGTTGATGCCGCTCCGGATGAGTATCATTTGTTTTTTATTGAACGCGGCCGCCATTACGCAGTATAGTCTAAGCCTACTATCACATAAACAAAACTTATCGTTTTTAGAGCTTAAGCAATCTGAAGACCTAGACTTTTGATACATCAATAAAAAGCTTTTGAAGAGCTCTTTTCAAAAATGTAAAAATCCAATATGGCGTCCGTATGAAAATCCAAAGTTTGGGTAAATATCTCAAAAACAAATAAAGTTAGAAAAATATTTTTACTTAAATTAATTTTTTCTTAAAAAGTGTTCTAATAATGTAGTAATCTTAAAACCGTAAAATTGGTAGTTTGTGAGCTACAGGCAAAAGTTAAAAATGCACCATTTTGGTTTTTCTTAATTATCTCAAAAACCATAAAAGATAAATAAAATCTGAAAGCAGATTTAATTTTGCAATTAAATTGTCTAAAACTTTCCTAATTTAACCAACACTGTAGCTCTAATGGTTCCCGAGTTACCAATACATGTAGGCCCAATTTGGGACACACTGTATACAAGGGGTTATAAAAATACATTAATATACAGTAAAAATTATTTAATCCGGACACATGCTAATTCGGACGTCCAGTAATCCGGACGCGCAATTGCCTATTCTCAATATTACGCGACTACTGCAGCGCAGCAGTTTAACTTAATTATAAAAGTTTGTCTGGATTATCATTAAAGCATTTACGTGTTCGGATTACTGGATGTCCAGATTAAGGAGGTTGTACTGGAATGCTTTATAAAGAAACGAATTGTGATAAACGTACTTTGAACTAAATAATTACCTATTCAATGTTATGGCAACCATGTTAAGCACTGAAACAGCAACATTTCCATAAAAAAGTACTGGAAAAAGTTGGCAAAGTGCATCTCCGAGTGTCCATCTTTCGTTGATGTATCTGGCAGCTGTCAAAGGTAAGTTAACAGCACAGAAAAGTAAATCGGATATGCAAAAGTGACAGCACAAACGCTGTTGTTGCATGAGTTCTTAGTTTTGGACAGCGAATAAGTGCTAGTATGGTAACAAAATTACCTAAAAAGGGAGAAAAAATTTTTGTATGTGTTAAAAGTAACTCTATCTATACATTAGCAAAACTCGATGAAAAAAATTCACTGGAATTTGTCCCTAATTTGATGCTAATAAGTTGCTAAAATAAGGATTTTGATGCTCAAGCCGATTTCGAAAAATCGAAATTATTGCTATGTTATAAAGATAGCAGGAATTTTTGATAAATCGTTAATTACCTGTCGGCTCTATTACACGGTTTTGTTGCTAATTTGTTGCTATAAATTAGCAATATCAACATATTAATTTTTTTAATTTTTTTTTTTAACACGCTACCTTGAACTTTATTTTTCACCACGTTATCAACGGCTGTGATTTGTTGCTGTGCAGGCAAGCACTCAATTGCCCCTTATAGTATAAGCAACAAAATAGTTTCCAATAAACCACCGATATTTTTTATATTTTTCATTTTTTTCCCTGACATGCTACATTGAATTTCATTTCAAGTTCAAGGTAGCATGTTTTCAAAAAAAAAAAAAACATTTTTCTAATATTTTGATATTGCTAATTTATAGCAACAAAATTGTGTGATACAGTCGATAGGTAATAAACGATTTATCAAAAATTTTTGCTATCTTTATATCAAAATAGGAATAATTTCGATTTTTCGTAATCGGCTTTAGCAACAAAATCCTCATATTAGCAACTAATTGTTCCTACAGCTTAAAAATTTAACATATTTAAAAAAAAACTAATTAAATTTTGCTTTGTTTTACAAACTTTAGAGTTTTATTTCAGATATTTTTATTTTTCTCTAATATGGTCTGATTTGAGATATGAAGAAAAAATAGAACTGGTGTCAGCACTGAGCCCTGGGGCACCCCAGCATTAACTGGGTCAAAGCTGGAAATGTATCCAGTATCCATCTACAATAACTGATATAAGACGATTAAAAAGGAAATTGGAGAGCCAAAATAAAGTTTAGGTGGAAGACAGTAAAAAGAAAGTTTGTTAAGGGCATCTCATACCAGACTTGGTCAAAAGTCTTAAATATATCAAGAACAAGGATCTAGGATTCACCAAGGAACTATTTGTTCCAGTTGTCTGAGAAAAAATTTAAGGGTTCCTTAAAAAATTAGGGGTTGGCCCTAGACAAAGAAAAAGTTTTTTTTATAAAAGTTTCATTTTAACTTGCTACAAAACAATTAGAAAAAACTGATCCTAAAATTGGTATGTAATGATTTATATAAAAACAAAAGACGGAAAAAGCAAAAGGTTAAGCAAAACCGTAAGGAAGCTAAAGCAACCCTTCATAAGCTCTAACTTTTTTAATGGGTTTCAATTTACTGAAAATTGCCTATTAACGTTTTTTTTTGGTTGATGCTGTTGATTTTGGTGTAATTTTATCCAAGGTAGACCTACCATTTGATGTAGGATATATAATTCTTCCCTTTATTTGGAAAACTAATGTTTTTAACGAAAAAAAAATGTTGTATAAACAAACACTATTTTTTAACTTGCAAGGTAAAGACACAAGCTACATAATCAGGAAAAACATTTTAAAACAAATTCAATGTATATCTTCTCTAAGATAATTTCCTTCAGATTGTAACACATTATTTTATCTCTACGGTAAATATTTGAAAAGAGGTATGTAGAAACGATAAGTGATAAGCGATCGAAAAAATTGGATGCACAACTTAAGCTTTCCTTATCAGCAAAACAAAAAAAAAGAATAAATTCAACGACCTTAAGTAGTACCTTTAATAGTACTGTAAACTTTTAAAACTATAAAGATGTTTAAAATCCACTTGCGAGAATTTGTTGCTTCAGAGAGGAAGAGAAACAGGATTAAACCTGCTAATAAATGAAGATTCTCCAAAAATTATGTTTTGTGATAATAATAACTATTTTAAAGTAATAAAAATTATACTTAGTAAAACGGTACTTAGAAAGTTTTTGTAAAATACACAAATTAACTGACTACTTTACAAAAAAATTGTAATTTTAATTTTAAAGAAAACCTATAAAATATTAAGGGGGTTTTCTGGTTTGATAGATTAAAAAATCGATTTTTATTTGTTTTGCATTAATTATTTCCTTTATATGTCTAGTATGGTATGGTCGTAACGTGATTTTTCAAAATTCGAAGCCATTATAGTGGAGTAAAATTTGGAAGAAAAGTCGCTTAGTTATCGAGAAAAAAAAACCGGCGTAGAACCAAACCAGACTTAGTGGGATTTTTTAAAAAGGTAATCGTGTACACGAAATCACTTTTTACGACATTTTTTAGTGGTCGAGAGTTTTTTATTTCGAAAAAAATCGGTTTTCAATAAAACACGTATTTAAACTTCTCCACTGCCCTTTAATAATATTCATGCTATCAAGTTAATTTTTTTTTAGATTAAAGTAGACACAATAGCGCTTCAAACAGCGTCCCACTTGAAACTGATATTTTTTTGTTAATAGTACGAAACTCAAAATTGTTATTTTTAGTAGCGAAATTTTAGGCAATCGAGAAAAAAGTTTATTATTGAAAATTTATACATCATACATGCTGCGTACAAATTGTCGCTAATGTTTTAAAAAAGTTTTTAAAACAAAAATTTTTTAGATTCATTTTATAGTATTGAGTCAGTGATATTTTTTTAACGGCCAAAGGCATATTTTTGCGCGCTTGGCTTAGCGAGCCGGCCGACTACAAAGATCTTAGGGTCCGGTGGAAGTGTAGTAGGTAGTTAAAGTTGTATTAACAGGTTTAAACGCAAATCTAAGGGCTGCTTAAGTTGTTTAGAAAAGAAAAATTTTTAAATATCCAAAACAGGTGGGTAGATTTTTAAACCCATACAAAAATATCAATGATTGTTATTAATTACCCACCTAATTAGTAGGTTTATTCAACTTTTTTTTATTGGTTGCTGGTAAAGAGAACCACCCATGGGATTCGTTATTTTTTTGATTATACATTCAAAACTTCATTATTTTTTAAACATTTTTAGCAACAAAAAATTGCGGATGCTTTGTGTCTTTTACTTAAATTTGAGAAATATAGTACATACATTAAATATAAACTAAGGGTTCGTTAAAGGTATTTTTTAAACGGGAATATATAATTCTTTTTTTCCATATAAAGAGATGATACGAAGCTATTCTTTGACATGTCTGAAGGCTGCTTGAATAAGCAATGTTGCCAGTCTTTTTGTAATAATTTGTTATTATTGAAGGTTGTTTTTTATATAAAAAAACTAACCAGAACTAACAAACAACAACTTTCAAACTATGATCTAGTTCTGGTTAGTTCCGGTTAGGTTTGTCTCGTTAAATTGTAATTTTTTTTTAATTATAAATGCGCCGTTCTGGTCGGTCATGATTAGTGCTGGTTAGTTAAAGCGGCTTTTTATTTTCCCTAATTATATTTGTAACTGGTTTGAAATTCAAATATTTTTGATTTAATGAAAATTATCCTTATGGTAACGGCAAAGTTTTTTATTATAAATTAATAATATTTCCGTTTAGCAACACTGTAAACGTCTTGAAGCGATGCATGAATTTAATACATGTAAATCGTAAATAGTTAAAATAAAATGTCAAATAATGATCAATTTTTAGAATTTTTATTGCGCTTTTCTTGGTTAAAACTACATCATCCGCATTTTTTGCCTTAAATAATAATACTTAAAGAATATTTTACATTGCAAATTTAAAAATCGTCCAATTCCGTGGGTGATTTTTTTTACTGACCCAAAAATGTAATATGTAAGTAGTTATTTAGGCGCTTCATTAGTAGCATTTTACGTAAATTGAATCCATTTCTGCCTTAAAATCTTTAATAATGATATTGCAGGAACGAAATTTACACTCCTTACAACATTTTAGTTCTTCTTTCACACAAGTACATGTTGGAAATTTAATTTTGTTGACATAAAGCCATTGCACTACGTATTATGGCAGCAGCTCTTAATAAAGTTTAAATTTTGGACATTTCTTCAGGAAGTAAAGATCTATCTGAACATCGCTTCCAATACTGCAGAAAAGGTAGATATTGTCGAACTATTTTCGGGTAGGTTCGGAAACCGTTTTCCTATTTTTGTGCGATTTATGTTTCTTTCAGAGATGTAGTGGCTGTGACATAATTTATGATATTTCTCATCAAACGCAAATAAATCTTTTATAGCCACGTAATTTAGATATCATATTAATGTCGTTTCTATTCCTGGCAGCTTTATTACTTTTTTGATAGGTAGCTTTTCTACTACCTAAAAAGATTCAGATTATGTAAAAAATAAATACCCTAAACAGGATTTATAAGGATAAAATTGAAATTCGTATTTTGTTTCAGCACAAAATATAAACTAATATAAAGGTACCAACTATACTATACCTAATAATATTTAAATTACTTGTTTAAACAGATTTGTTATATAACTTTTCTTCTTTATTTTTATATGCTGCAAAACACATTTGTCTAACATTAAAACTATCGCATTTAAGTTTTTGAAGGACCGGCGCGGCGCCACTGTCTGATTGCAAATTATGATAATAGTTTTGAGAATCTGTGTAAGTTTTACGACAGTCTTTATGATATTTTATTTTAATTTCGCCATTTAAAATATCATTTTTTTGACAGAATTTTTTTTTGCTAGATTGTCCTGCCTTTTTTCAGCACTTAATAGCAATGATAACAACCCTTGTATTCTAGGTCAGCGTTTCTCAACCTATTTGGCCCGCGGACCAAAATTTAGTTATTATTGTTTTTTTTTAATAAGTAAATTTTTTTCGCGGATCGAAAATTGTCCGCGGACCAGTAAAATTTCTCCGCGGACCACTTGTGCCATGGTGGTCCGCCGGACCAGCGGTTGAGAATAGCTGTTCTAGGTCTTTGTAAAACAGATTTGTATCCATCATACACAATTTTCATACAAATAATTCGCTTCATTGTTTTATAATTTTAAATACATACAGCACACTTTAATTTCGACAACCACCGCTACTAATGTATTATTTTAACTACGCACGTACCCCATGCGGGCTATTGGGCCCCGATAATATTTTTTTTACGTCTGAAAAAAAATCGCTGTTGCCAAACAATACGCTCTAGGAAAACATTTTTTTTTTCAAAACTTTTGTTATTATTTGGCTATATTTTCTTCGCTGCATGTATGAAAATATTTTCAAAAATAAAAAAGTTTATCGATTGGAAAATTTCAATCCCAAAAAATATTTATTTTTAGTTTATATGTTTTTTAGGGGAAAATGAAAGTGCGAATTGTAGCCCAAACTGTTTATAAGGTTAAAAGCGCTACAGTGGGGGCTTTAATTTGACACAAAAAAATCTGTATCTTTGATGGTTTTAAAGTTATGGCGGTGGAAACAAAAAAAAATCAATTTTTTTATAAGTTAAAAAAAACACTTTATATTAATTTAAAAAGTTCGAGACCACAAAAAAATGTCGTAAAATACGATTTCATGTGCCCGGTGACATACTCAAAGGAACCTAACAGGTTTGATCTGGTTCTACGCAAAAAAAAAACGACACGATAGACTTACGGAATCGCTCCGCTATTATAAAGATACAGTATTTAGAAGAGGCAGATGTTCGGAGCGCTGAGCTGAGTGCTGAGAGTTCTGTAGGCTTCATACCTGAGGCCCTTTTATACAAATGCATGCTTATACAAGTACCGACAAGTTTAAACAAGTTTAGGAAAAATTGTTTAGTTATTTACGTTGTGAAATTTATTTTAGTCTTGGTACCGCACATCAATGGGAATTTAGGGTTTTTATAGTATCTGTACTTGCAACTTCAAACGCGATTTTCTCAAAACTATGATTTTTAAACTTTCCTCCATCATATCTCGAGAACGGCTTGACCGATTTACTTCAAATTTATAAGATTGATTCAGCACATATGGGCGCATGAAATGGTCTATTATCACCCAAAAATTTAAAATATTTCTTTTTTTTTAACAAAAAATTAATGATATTCGAAATTTTTTGGTCCGAAGTCTGTCAAAAATAAAATTTTCAAATTTTTTTTTCATAATAGTTCATTCCATGTATTTAAGCTTAAAAAAGAAAACGCCGCAGATTGTTTTTAGTTTTAGATAAGCTAATCAGCTGATTCCGTGGAGGGAGTGAGGGTCCGTTTTTTTGAGGCAGGTGTCTTTAGAGCGGTATAACTTTGGTTCTAACGAATATTTTTAGCCAAAAACTTATATGTAGACTCTTAAAAGACTTATAAATAAATAAGAAAAACTCCAAAGTTCTATCTCTTTGTGGGTTCTCACAAAAAAATCCCAAAAAACGCATAAAAATCAGACCGTGTCAAACCAGAGAATCCCTCTAAATTTAGAAAATAATAAATACGAAATTACTATGCTCTATGGGGAAATAAAAAATAGATAGATTTAGTTGAAGGATATCTGGAAATCAAAAACAAATAACAAGAATATTTCTTATTATTGAAAATTTTAATATAAGTTTTAGATAAATATTTAACAAAATTGAAAATATGTGGGAGTAAGCTTCTTTGTAAAATATTTAAAAAAAAAATGGTTATTATAGCCAACTTTATTTATCCTCAAAAAGTAATTACTTGCTATTAACGATATTTGCATTTTTTTAGTGTGTTCAAATTTGAACAAGGAATTAAAAAATACCCAGCGGCTGTGTCCCTACGTATAACTACAAAAAAATTATTGTTAAAAGCAATTATTTAAAACTCTTTTATTTAACAGTAGATCATTTAAACTTAAAAGTATTTTTTTTTAATAAAAAACTACAAATATTTTAGAAAAATTTAATGGAATAACACTTGATATATTTTCAAA
Source organism: Listronotus oregonensis (assembly GCA_019359885.1). Classification (NCBI taxonomy): domain Eukaryota; kingdom Metazoa; phylum Arthropoda; class Insecta; order Coleoptera; family Curculionidae; genus Listronotus; species Listronotus oregonensis. The sequence goes on from JAHBCN010008015.1 coordinate 38,345, forward strand.
ACCAAAATGTTTTTATTCCTTCTTTTTGAGGATGTTGCCACTAATTTGATTTAAAGGGGGGGATATAGGTTTTATATATATATATATATATATATATATATATATATATATATATATATATATATATATATATATATAAAAATAAAGAGATGATACGATACCGTTCTTTGACGTGCCTCTGCTTGAATAAGCAATGTTGCCAGATGTTTTCTAGTATTTTGTTATTATTGAAGGTTGTTTTTTTTCCGTTTAGCAGAAATAAAGTTTTTTTTATTATTTTTATTACCTAGTTCTGGTTAGTTTCTGGTTAGTTCTAGTTAGGTTTTCCTCGTTAAATTGTAAATTTTCTTTATCATAAATGCGCCGTCGAACAAAATAAAAAAAGTCTGATATTTTATTTTGATTTTTTATAGCCAAAAATTGGGTGGATCCCACTTCTACATAATAACCCTGAAAAAAAGTTAGTATTTTTTTGTAATTTGTGTATTGTTATTTACTTTTTTCTTGATCCGACAACGTCGCAAAATTTGGTCTTTTACTTAACCTAAAAACATAGTGTTTTTTCGAATTTTAGTTTTTTTTTTTAAAAATGCATTTTTTTCTGATTTTTTTTTTGAAATTTACCAAAGTGTGCTCTTTTTGGTAAATATTTACAAGTGGGGTCAATCCTATTTTTGGCTAGGCTAGGTAAAAAATTAACATTTTTTTTTGATTCTGCTTGTTTTTACGACATATTTATGATAAAAAATGTCGTGAAAGGAAAAAAATAAAAATTTCGATAGTTTTTTTGCTTGAAAAATTAAAAAAATATTGGTTTGCATGTTTTTGGATAAAATTTCTATAACATTTTGACATCATTTTTTTTAATTCTTTGTTTTTAAACGTAGATTTCGAAAAAAAAAGCTTCAAGACAAAGAGAATAAAAGTCACTTAAGATTATTTGGAAAAATAACGATTTTTTGAACTTTCAAACTTAATTTTTTAATTAAAATATATTAATTTTTTGATATCTTCGCTATCACCTTTATAAAACTGCTGTAAAAACAAAGAATTTAAACAAATATATGATGATCCATCAATTCATGTATTTTAAATGGCCAAAAATAGGGTTGACCCCACTTGTAAATAATTACCCTCTTTTTATCTGAAATTTTTATTTTTTTCAAATAATATTTCTTAAAATTAGAGGCATCTAAATTTCAAGAAAGTTGTTAAGTGAAAACATTTCAACTGGCCATGGTTTTTAGGACATCATAGATAGTTTCGCGAAATTTGGGATTTGACAATAAAATTATGTCAAAGTCACAAAAAATATACAAATAGAGGATTCGCTTTTAAAATTAAGATTTTTCTCTGGGGCGCTGCAAAGAAAATCAACTTTTTTGGCAAATGATTTAATTAATAGATAAAAAAATTTGAACTGAATAATAGTAATAATATTAATATTAATAATAAACACAGCAAAAAACAAACGTGGGATCAAACATTATTTGAAATAATATATTAATTTGTTTTTTTGCGAATTAAAAAAAAATGTTACTCTATTGGGAGAGCATGTTTATACGGCCTAATTTATTTTTCCCATATATTTTATTAATGGGTCCAAATGCATAATTTTAAATTTCGGAAATTTTGAATGTCATTCATATTATAAAAAATTATTTACCAATAACACCGACAAACAAAAAACAACAGCACAAACGGCAGCTAAAATGGTGGCTTCCCGTGGGTATTTAACAAAGTCATCACTGTCATACATGATTTTCGAATCACATTTAATTATTTTGATTTTTTTTTGTAAAAAAAATAAACGACACAAATTTAAACATGTCCAAAACACAAAACACGGGGACGCGGAACGAGAGCGAATTTTAAATTTGGCGTTTCATGTTGTCGCGCCAGATGCACGTTACCATGTGCGCTCCGGAGAGTGGGGACCGCAGTGGGGCGCGTATTCTACAGTATTTTGAATTACGCGCGCACGCCTAGGCCTAATTTACAATTTTCTTTGATTAATAATTCAGTTGATTTCTATCGTTAAGTTTTTTTTCTACGTCTTGTATTCTTTGAAATAATGAAATAAGTTACGCGCAGAAATAATACTGAGTACTTATTAATTCGTAAGGGAGGGTAACAAACACGAAGAATACTAGGGAAACCTCAGTAAAATAAGATATGGAAAAAGCTTCATAAGAGGCCCATCCAAAAGAACGAAGGAAGAACTACTCAGACAAAGTAGGAAAAGGACACCTACACAAGATAGGCTCATAATGGGGACCCAAGTTGCAGAATGGGCGACGAGGGGGAAGAAACAGCCTACCATATCCTGTGCGGATAAGAAGCATTGAATCACAAAAGATAGGCATTATTTGGGCAAATGAGCGCACAAGACCAATCAATCTTGGGGTTATACAGACTTGTGGAAGGAACGAGACTAATGAAAGGATTGGTATAACGGATAATGGGAGATCAGGCACAAGTGACATGAAAAATATTTCTGCTTCGGGCAGATTTTCCTTTAGTATCTCTAAGATAAATCCTTTGTCTGAACATATTCAAAATTTTAAA